>CAAKMY010061105.1:0-14930 GCA_901111285.1 Corrigiola litoralis
GGGGGGGGGGGGGGCATTACAATGCGGAAGGTAGACCACTAGGGGTGTGTTTGGTAAAACTGATTGAAAAGGTACCTGAAACCTGAAAAGGTAACTGAAACCTGATCAGGTGACTGAAATTTTTTTTTCAGGTTCCCCTAGTAGCTTATTATTTCAGTCACCTTAAATCTATTTCGAGTTGTGTTACCAAACGACCTTAAAATTTAAAAAAAAAAACTGAAATTTTGGTCAAATAAGATAAACTAGTCAAATAAGGTGACTGAAATGACTTAGCAAACACATCCTAGGTCAAGACCTCAAACATGATAGTGTAAAACCTCATTGAACTTTGTAGTTGTTTCAAAATATTTCTATGCTTGTTGACATCATTTAATTAAAAATATTTTTCCTCTCTGTTTGTGGATGTAGCTAACAAATGGTTAGTGAACAATGCAACATTTGAGGGTTGATTATCTCTTTTTAATTATACTTTTATTGCATCTGTTATAACAAGGTATAACTTGTTCTTCTCCACACAAGTAGTTTGGCCTGACGGATGTCAAAAGAGGTTGATCAGAATACAATTAATAATAGATGGGAAGAGATTCCGAAAAGGTTATGCCAAAAAGACTAGTACACGACGAATTCTAACATAATTTTTGCATGCATGTACTGATGTTCGGTCAGATTAAAATATACGCCAAGTCTATTCCATTACCATCAAAGTTGAGATCCACTACCTTCGTCTACTAATTAGTTTCTACTGTCAACGCCAGGTTTTCAACAACTTAGCGCATTTGTATTTAATTGACATCTTGCGTATATAAGCGGTCCACATTTGAAGAGAGTGTGTATAAATATTTTGCCATAAGCCATACACCAGTGCAACAGCTTAGTATTAATTATTAAACCACCACTATCAACCTAGTTCGTAGTGCAATTTCTGTCACAAGCTAATGGCGGAATCAACTGTTGTAATCGTTGGGGCAGGACCATCGGGGCTGGCGACCGCTGTCTGCCTTACCCAACACTCAATACCATACATTTTACTCGAGAGAGAAGATTGTTGTGCTTCTCTATGGAAGAAAAAATCATATGATCGTTTACACTTGCACCTAGGAAAGCAATATTGTGAGCTTCCTTACATGAAATTGCCTACCACTTGCCCAAAGTACGTTTCAAAGAATGATTTTATTCAATACATAGACAACTACGTAGCTCATTTTCATATCAATCCCTTGTACCAACGACGCGTTGAGAGTGCTAGATTTGATCAAGATACAGGGAAGTGGCATGTCATTGCTAGGCGAGGAGGAGTAGGTGATGACGATGAAGGAAAAGAAGAATACTTTGGGAAGTTTTTGGTGGTGGCAACTGGTGAGACAAGTGATCCTTTCTGTCCTCAAATTGAAGGGTTAAGTAGCTTTCAAGGCAAAATTTTGCACTCTACACTATACAAGTCTGGTAAGGAGTATGAAGGCAAGCATGTATTGGTGGTTGGTTCTGGCAATTCTGGTATGGAGATTGCTCTTGATCTTGCCAATCACGGTGCTAAAACCTCAATAGTTGTTAGAAGCCCTGTAAGTAAAGCAATTCTATACTTTCTAATCATCATATCATCTATATTGAGTATACTACATTAAGTATTCATCTTCTAAAAGCATTTAAGTACGCTTACATTTGTGACATATTGATTATTTCATGTTCAAATTTTACCCATTTTGGTATGATACAATAAACTAGTTCTATACACTTCCTGAATCACAGTTTAAAAATGATCAAATTAAATGACAAGTTTCTAAATTTGAGATTAGATTACCCGCTGTAAGCATGATGAGCCACTACTTATTCACTAGGAATATTAAATTATTGGATTATTTAGGATTATGTCACATTATTCATGATATTATAAGTTGACACCAAACTCAGTGCGCTTATTAGATACTCCGAACGTCCGGATGCATGCATAGATATGTAGACAAAAGCTATACAATGCTACGAATACATTTCGTATACGCATGCTATTACTTTCAGAATAACGATTAGCTTTGATGAGAAAACTTAACGACACTATATATGTATGAAGTTTCATATATTATCCAGAGGGATGGTGAGCATGGGATTTCTCCTGCGGAAGCATCTGCCGTACTACTTAGTGGACAAGTTAATGGTGATACTAAGCAAGCTTGTTTATGGAGAAGTGACGAAGTATGGGCTGACTAGGCCTCATGAAGGTCCTTTTTATTTGATAGTCGCTTCTGGTAAATATCCCATTATTGACCTCGGAACGTACCAAAAGATCAGGTCCGGTCAGATCCAGGTATATAATACGTAGTAGCTCTAAACTACGATATAAGAATCAAAAACTCCATAATATAAATAAGTCATATATAGTTTAATCTATTTTTTTTGAAAACTTTTGTTGAAGTGTTTTGTGTTAATTACTTGGTTAATTAGCATGTGTTTTAGTGGAAAGTTATTTAGATGATATGTCTTTTTTTTTTCTTTTGGGTACATTGGAGCAGCTAAAACGGTGGGGAAGGGACTGTAAGATGATACGAACCTAGGACAAATCACAAATGGAACTCCCAATCACTTCTCTAATGCGACATGTTAGTGGAACATATTTTTCTGTTTCGTAGTTTTTAGTTGTTGATGTTTAGCATTAGCTAACAACCGTTCACATGTAGCCTATAATTTAGGCATATCCTTTCTCATTTTATGCATAGATTTCCCTTTCGACTCTCTGTTTCTTGCCTTTTAGTCCCCAACAAGTACTACCTTTTAAGAGTTCTTGTGTGTGATAGGGTCAGGTTGTTTGATGTCATATGTAAGGAAACCCAAGGGATGTTACGTAGAATGTTAGTCATGTAGTCGATTCATTTTAGGAAAGTATATGATTTGTTATATGATTATACAGGTCATGCCGGCTGTCACAAGCATTAGAGGCAATGATATATTGTTTCAGGATGGCAGATCTTTTACTTTTGACGCCCTAATTTTCGCCACTGGTTTCCGAAGGTCGACAAGCAAATGGCTTCAGGTACCAAGTTGTATATCATTTTAGGAATTCGAACACAAAGATAATAGGGCTGATGACTTATATCAATTGACTAAGTTGAATTTCAGTTTAGAAGAAATCATAATGATTATTTTCGTTACCTAGGAAGTTACATTTTTGCAAGAAATGCAAGTATAATATGAACATCGCACTCATCAATCATCGTCAGATCATATGCTAGTACAACGTGTAAAGTCCATTCCTGAGAAATTAGTGTTGTTTTCCAATTAATGTTGATAGTACGTTGACAGCTAAAATCATGTACATACTACATACTGATATCATAGTCTGTATATGTTTGATCATTTGCAGGGAGATGAGTATCTTCTAACTGAAGATGGACTAGCTAAGAATCATTTCCCTAACCACTGGAAGGGTAAAAATGGCTTGTATTGTGCCGGTCTTGCAAGGAGAGGCCTCTATGGAGCTGCATCAGATGCCGAAAATATTGCCTACGATATCAAAGATATTCTTTAGTTACGTAATGTACTAATGATGTAGTGTTCTAATTCACTATGAGGGAAAAGGTTTCTCTTACAGCCTTACTAGTGATGTTGGACTCGGTTGATGTCTGAGCTTTTGCTCTATTTCCATTTTTTCTCTTATAATGTTTATAGTTTATGCAGCTCTTTACAATTGTATATTTTACGCCTCGATTGTGACTTGTGTAGTATCTATGAACTGAGTAAAGTAATTGTAACTTCAAAATAACTCTAAATTGATCAGTGTAGGGAGAAAAACTTTTATAATAGCTGGCTGGCTGGGGGGAACTAGCTCTAAGGCGAAATAATGTGTGTAGTACAGTAGTGTTAACCACTAGGTCAAGTCCTCAAACATGACTGTAAATCCTCCTTAAATTTTGTAGTTGTCTCAAAACATTACAATGCCAATTCTGTGCCTCAAAATTAGAAAACAATGAGCTAGAACATTTTGAATACAAGAACCCGTAGCGACAATTTATTCTATTTCTGTGGTGATATGACAAAATGTTTACAAAAAGTATATACATGGATGCTTTAAACTACCTCTGTTTGGCCTCTCTACCCCAATGCTCCAGAAAAACGGGGGGAGAGAGCTGAAGAATTAATACTCTTATGAATAAGCTGGACAAGCCGTATTCTGGCCGATTTTATGGCACAAATGAGGCTTTGTCAGGGTCAATCAACAGCATCGTTCAAACTTGTGGTGATGGTGATTGGGGGGAGGGGGTGGGAGGCAGTTAGGCCAAACCCATACCAAGGAGGTCTATGATCACATCTTCATGCCCAAAGAAGCCCATCATATCCAATTTCCAGGTTTGAAACAGGACTGTCCCCTAAATCCTGGTCTACAGCATTATTGTCTCCGAAGTTATCCAAATAAGGCTCCGTCAGATCAGAAGATCTTTCTGAAGGAATCCCATAATCTTTCAGAATGCAAGATGAGGCACCTGTAGCTGTTTCCCGCTCCAATACAACAAGGTAATTGTCTTCAAATTCGAAAACAAGATACTTGTCCTTACAAGCTGGGAGAGAATGCCAATGGAGACAATAAGGATAAGCATAATCAGCATGATATTAGTGGAGTTATTGATATATGAAACCCTTACAATCAACAAGGTGAGCTAGATGATGAATGTGCTTTATACGTGTGCCGTTTAACCTGAGAACCTACAGTTACGCAAATTGTCAGATGACAGTACTCATGCGCAAACAAGACAAAATAAATGAAGGGACAGCAGGACAGAGAACTCACCTGTTGATTGCTCATATCTTCATATCCAATATTTACCTCATTTGCCAAGACCTAAGCTCAATAATACCAAAGTGAAGCCCGAGTAAGAGAAAGCCTTCTGAAAATTTTGAACTACAGAAATATTCTTGTGGTCAATCATAAGCATCATATCTACCCTAAATTTACTTGGCTTTTAAAATGAAAATGGTCCATCAAAACAGAACAGGTATAAGGTCTATATCATCTTAGTGAATCTAATCATTATTTCGTTTCACAAGGCACATATTCCAACAATCAGACACACAACACCTCTTGCGTAAAATGCTAATAATAATGCAACTACCTGCGATAGGATTACAATCTGTTCTCCTTTGAATCGTGCCAAAGAATATCTTGCCTTTGTCAATAGTTTTAGCTGACACAAGGAATACAGTTAGTTTTACCAAGATCACATCCCGCTAAACCAATCGACTATTCTATAATCAGTATAGGCCATTGATGTCTCATGGATAACAAACTTACCCCCATGGAATCTTCACATTCCTCTCTGTCCAAAAAGCAAACAAGAAACAGCTCATCACCAATTTAGAAGAGCTAAGAAGCTAAACAACAAAGCTGACGACACAATAGATAAGGAAAGGTCTGTCGGTAGTTACTCTATAAGTGGTTCTGAAAGGGGGGTGAACACCAATCCAGCAACTATAAAATACGAAGGCTGACCTCCTTCAATATGATATGGTACCTTTGGAATGGGGAACAAAGGAATCATTTTAACTTTGCAAAAGCTAAAGTTACTAAAATTCGGTGTCCAAGTACACTGTATAACTACGTACCAAGTGGACACGTGGGTTTAAACTTGTCTGAACTTTCATAAGAGCCCCATTCCTAATGATACCAAGTTCAACAGTATCACCTGAAAATCTATATCAATATAGTGTTAAAAACTTCACCAACTACTAGTAAATGACCAACAACAATAATTAAAGTAGTTCAGCTGAGGTAAATGATTTCTGGCAAAAGGAACTCAATAAACTCCCACTTCTTCAAACCAAGTGTTGCTTCAAAAAGTGCTGTTGATAAAAAAAACAGTGCCATAAAAAGCTTTCTTCTCAGTTTTTGTTCACACTTCGAATCATAGCTTTCTTTTTAAAATCATCATATGCTTTCCCTCTACAACAAATAACATGGTGGCATACTAGTCTTTTTACAGATATGATTCAATAGAATCGTTTACTATGCAATTGTACTTGGATCAAAAAGAGTAACTATAAGGCTGTTCTCCAGGACGCTCCCAGGTAAGGGTCCCAGTCAGATCCACCTACTCGGAGCTATTAAATGGCTTAGAGACAGCAAACATAATGGCAGGGAATCTAATAAGCAAACAAAACTCTTTTGTGGTAATTTAAGAGCTATTTATAGGAAAATAAATCTCTTTTACACTTATTGTGCACAAGAAGAATAAGTGTCAATCCATTATATGCCATCAAGAACAGAGTAAGTTCGAATATCTTGGACCACGTAATGCCACACCAATAAAATTTATGGAGTAAAGCTATGAATAGTAGCAGGTAGCAAGTAATATTATAGGTTGTCAAGGCGTATGGCGTCGCAGGGTGGCAAAACAAAACCAGTATTAAAGCTCAGCATTATATGCCAAGTACAGTTCAATCAACCAATGTCAAATCAGTTTATTTACATATACAGCTATTCGTATACTGTAATCAATTTGGAGATCCCATATAGCTTTTATAAAAGTTGGTCTGAGAACATAATCCGAATATACTTAGCAGCTCGCAGACAATAAGAGTATCATTCTAAATCCATTTACCATACAGCAGAAAAAAGAAAAGAAAGATTACTTCTGACTTATGAGATAGCGGAATGCAATGCGCTCGGTTGATCGAAAAGGCACTGTTCCTTCACAGCCAACATGGATTCCATCAAAACTCACAATCACATCACCCTGCATTAGTATTACAATTAGTATCATTAGACCTGTCTACAGTCTTATAAGTTCCAAACTTTAATTGCAAAGTTCTTTCTTAAGTAATCAAAGCATCATAATTACACACGACTTTCAGAAATACATGATCTGCACTCATAATTTCAATAAATGAGACGGTAGAAGCAGGCAATGCCAGACACGAATGTGTCTTATGCAGTACTAAGCTAACAGAGCTGCTCAGCTTATTTCTTGAAAACCTTACAAGGATATCTATAATATGAACAAACACTAAATTTTCCGAGGAAACAATTACATGACCTAAAAAGTTCTCTCCCTGTCTCTTGAATCTTAGCTCTCACTCTCTCAAGCCCTCTTTACGGTATCATTTTCCCTTTGAGAGTAAAAAAACATTCTAAAGGAGCAAACCAAAGAAAGATAAGTGGTCAAATGACATAACATGTAAGCATAAGAACACTCTTCCATCCCAAAACTCATACGTCCACTTGTACTCTTTCAATCCTAGGAGGACAGTTTGTCTTCTATTTAGTGAAATTTCAATCTCTAAATTATTGTATAATTAGAGACCACTCTTTCAATCCTTGAACATAACGTTAATCCAATTTTATAACATACATAAAATAAATCATTTTAAAAACTGACAGACATCGCAGCGAGCCAGCTTACCTCCTTCAGGACATTATGTGCATCAGAAGTTGGTTCAACTCTACGTACAAGTACTCCCTGCCAATTATCATTCAAACCATGCAAAGAAAGATTATAAAGCTGTTCACATGATATGCTCATAACATATACCAAGAAAGTGTATATCCATTAATGTGTAAAATGTCACAGCAATATATAAAAATAACAGTAGCACTTCAATTAATGTGGTGGTTAGAAAACACCAGATATTCATGGTGATGAGCCATGGCTTTACTGTGTTTAGAATACGTAAGAGAGTTCATCATATAAGAAGCAATCTTTGCTTAACAAAATGTGTCATATAAAGGTAAGTATGAACCTCATTAGATGGTACTTTCAAACAGGCCCGTAGAGCTGGATTCTCCAACTTCTGCATCAATACACCAAGGCACGGAAAACCTGAAAACATTGATATTACCCTTAAATTGAATGTTTTCCGGTAGATACATGAACACATCATTCCTAGAGCAATTGAGATAATTAAAATAAACAACACATACTAGACGGTCCATTGGACCATTGCGCCGATAGGAATTAACTGTGGGTCAATAAGAAAAGCTGAATCATATAAGTTGATGGTAGCAGAGAGGAAGACACTTTATTGGATGTTTATTCATACTATAAGTGATAAGATTAGAACGAAGTGTTAAGAGATTACATTGTGTTTAACAATATCAAAGCCAAGGTACAAGAGGCTAGGCTCAGGTAGTTTGACCACATTATCAGGAGTCACTCTTTGCCTCATTTTGAGGTTAAAGAGGACATGGCTTTAGATAGGAAACAATGGAGATCCAAATTCAGGGTAGTTCACACTTCCAGTATTTTTGCTATAAAAGATTTTCTTACAGACAGCATTGTGTGTAAGTAGTGTTCTTGTGGACTAATTTTCTAAGTAAAAGCAGCTGTTACTATAGGCAGTCATGTTGGTTCTGGTTTTTTCAATGTCCTTTATATATAAGCATTGCTATCCTTTTCATATAATGTTTTAGGCTTTTTCACCTTGGTATCGATCCTCCTATTTGTCTTTGCAAAAATTGGTTTCTTAACCTTTTTTTATCTGTGTTCCAGGATAATAGCATCTCCATCAATTCAGGCTATGGCTATGGAGGTCTTCTAATATCTGCGTTAATACCTTGTTCCCAATTTCTCATATAATTTTCGGTTTTTTTGCCTATATCCACTTTATTTTAAGTCTATTTTCTTGAAATCTTTTGTGGGTCTCTCAGAAACGACCTCTCGTTATTCGATAAGAAAAAAACCATAGTGCAATAGAGGAGATGACATCCCCAAAAGAACTAATTACAAGCTACTCCAATTTTGTTGTAAAAGCATATCAGGAATGTCCCTAGAAACCCTGCTGCCTTATATCACAAAGAAGCTAGGTAGGTTATTCGCTCCCAATAGATATTCCAAAGGACGAGCAATTATAGAGAAAACACAGGAATTTTGTTCCAGACAAAGGGTAAAAAAAATAGCCATAAAGCACAACCTCAGAGTATCTTGTTCTCTTTCCTTATGTCAAAGCCAACATAGTCTGCCTGCAAGTGTTCTGAAACCCCTCTTGAGCACACTTAATGCTCACCCATCACCCCAAAAGGGCGCCTCCTCAATATCAAACTTCCCTCACTATGCAACCTCATTGTTGTTTCTCCACATACTAGACATGCCAGATGAGAGATTCCAATTAAGCCTCATTTGTTGAAACAAATCATTTGTATTAATCCTAGTCAACACCGTAGTCCACACAAAGGCTTAGACCTTTAACAGGGCCTTCCATGTCCAATTCAACCACGAAATGTTGATAAAGCCTACCAAAAAGGCAAGTTGATGTGATGAAGAAAAGACTTACAGGAGAAAACCCAAGACCCATCCCCCTTCCGTGTCCTTGAATATTCCATGTTAGTAAGTTTGACAGACTCCCAAGAGAAAAGTCAAAGAAGAGAGCTCCTCAATCTCCCTGTCATAAGGACAACCTCTTTATTGAGTAAGGGTACGGCGACATTCATCTGGACCTCCGTAGATCCTGCATTTAGGGGGCTGTAAATTGCTTGTTATATGGCTGATCAGTGAATGCTGCTCGAATAAAAGCTTATTAGGGTTGATTTGTGGGTCTTATGGATCAAAACAATCTAGCTGTCTCTCTTCTTTCCGTCTTAACTCACCTTGGTGTGCTAAACCAGAATGTTAAAGTTAAAACTTTGAGGAGCATACCCCAGAAAACCAGTAGATTTACAGTTCACAGGAAGGTGAAGCTCATTGCTCAAAACTAAATTCAAATTCGCAACTGAATGCATCAGACCAAACAGCGATTAGGAGCAGTTTAGGTTCCTTTTCTTGGTCCTAGGGTTATTGTAGTGATTAATGGCAGAGTGCACTGAAGGCCCTGATTACTGAGTGATCCTAATCCTGCTTCAGTGCTTCTCTTATGGCAAGTTGAGAAGATACTTACAGGAAGGGAAAAGAAAGAAATAGCAAGTACAATTATCTGTAACAAGCATTGATTCCTAGCTGGTGAAATGATGTCTTAATCAAGTTTTAGTTTGGCAGGTTTACTAGTTGAGTACAGACATGATGAATATGACTTTGGATGAACTTCCTAGTTCCTATTATCAATGAGCCTCTAGGTCATTGTCTTCGATTCTATAAGCTATATAGAGAGGGACAAAACTAAGGTAGGAGAATTTTCTCAATCTAGATTCTAGAACAATTTGATCCGACACAATTTTTAGGTTTTTAAGACATGTAACACTGCTGTGCACGAGTTGTGTTGTGTGCTTGTCTTCTGGTGTATAACATACAAGGGAACTTCATATCGTTCTACAAGATGTTTCAATTGGACTTGTACTGTTACTTAAAAGCACAAGAAACATACTATTAGTTAAAGAGGGAGAAGACATCATAAGTTCTTATGATAGAGATTAGGGCTAACACCTGTGTACTTCCCATTCCTCTCATAGTCCGTTAAAAAATGAGACACCACTGTAGTTGGAATGACATATCCTATATTTTCTGTATCATCCGATCTGAGCACCTGAGATCAAAAGACAGAAGTTACATGTGATTTGACAGATGACAGATATATGCATTAAAAAGGTTTTATTCATGTATCAAAGAATGTTCATTTTGCCTTTTTGGAAAGCCACAAAATAGTATGTACTTGCTATAAAGTATAAACCTCTGCCTAAAATTTGTTTATATTTCATGTTCTCTTATTTTCCCTAAGACATGCAGCTCAGAAATAAGCCCGGTTATTATAGAACCATCAACATAAGCATGTCTCAAATGCAAACACTATCATTTCTAGTATGACAAGTGGATATTTCGACCAAAAACAAATAATAATAAAAAATGCCTGCTGCAGCATGAGAGAGACAAGATTATTTATTGCGTAGATGCTGAATTGGATAATCAAATGACATGTACTACGTCACAAAGGCTTACCTGAAAGGCAATCCCGATGCACTCCCCCTGGTCATTGAATGCAGGCCCTCCACTATTACCTAAACCTTATCTGTGTTAGAGGAATGCCAAAATTGATATGTACCAAACAATCACGATTTCTTGGCTCTGTGATAATTAAATGAGACCAAAATTTTATTACAGACCAGGATTTATAGCAGCATCAATTTGTATGCCTAAGAGGTCAGATGAGCCATGAGCATATGATGTAACCTGAAAAAATGAAGTGAAATAAAAAAACCAACTATCAATAGTTTGAAAAGCAAGCATAACCTAAGAGACCACCTAAAGGTTCATTGTGTAGCTGATTTATGTGCAAATAACTATAAATAATTTTTACGTTCATACATTGAAAATTCAAGCTGATCTTTAGACCAAAGACAAATATGTAGCACATTCTCATGGTCAAAGAGCGAAGCACAATGATTTAGTATCTTATTGTCTAAGTAGTTGTAATTCAGAACGTATACCAAAACGTTACAATGGATGATAATTTTGTCCAAATGGAACAAGAACAGTAGTAATTTGCAGAATTATGACATGACACATCTTTTGCACTTCCCACAAGCTTTTTTCTTTACCTTTTTCTCTGAAAGAGCATAACGTTTCCCTTATAAAAAAAAGCTCGTGAGAGTTTATGACTTTCCCTATATCTGGGTGAATAAGAGATTATGAGCTACGTTGTACTTATCTCCTCTTCTAATTCTTGCTAGTTTTCCTTAAGTAGTTTAGCAAAGTCCAGCAAACAATTTAAAAGAAGATTGATTGACGTTCGGCAAACTTCAACAAAATTGATCGAAGTCTAAGCCCAAATTCAACAAAACTCATTGAAGTTTAAGCCAAAATCAGTGTAACAGAAAGTCAAGGAAGGCCACATGAATTTAAGAAAGTTCAGTTTAGTCTTACAATCACTCTGGAACATACTGTACTTCAAATGATAGAGTGAGACCATTTTATATTGTAATATTATGGTGTTCCTCCAAATCATTTATTTAACACTATTCTAATAGAGAGCCTATGCCGTCCAGACACTTGATTTCAGCTTACATACCCGTGCAAGACAGACTACTCTTTGGGATGGGCATGGACTATGGACACTTCAATTTACACAACAAACACACAGATATCTGTATGTATGATTGTCAGATACTTTTATCTGAGTTTAGGTGACATAGAGGAAAGCACAACTATAAAGCAATAACAATATTATTAGAAAGAAAACCAACATGTGTGCTAAATAGAAAGAACAAAATTAGCAAAACAAAGATCGTATCTACAGATATCCCAGTTACTAGTTCATACCTCTATCCGGGAGACAACCCCCTTTGTCACTGAAATTGTATCTCCTCCAAGGGGATAACCTACCACAGTAACGGAATCCTGCCCAAAAAACCGTCACATTAGTCTTAGCAAAATCCTGAAATTAAAATAAATGTAAGATAAACAAGTATCTTATACATGTCTTCAGCATACATTTGCAGATTCCCTTTTCACATGTTTAATGTAATCTACTGGCAGTAGGATATGCCAATTTAATAGGACTGCAGGGCATGTGACCCTTGAGGCCTTGAACAAGAAATCAAGGTGTCTGATCATCTGAATTGGAGGAACTGTTGTTCTCTTGTGTGGTGTGAGGAGATATCAGATATTCCTAGGATCAAGAATCAAGAAAAAAGGATGACCAGAGTTCATCCATGGAACGAAGACAAAATCTCTAACTTGGACCTCATGGAGGTTCAAAGGAAAATGGTCATAAAGGGCCGATAGAATACCAATTAATTTAAATTATTACTTCTGTTTAGCTCTAGAAATGGAAAACAGGACAACAACATTTACCATATAAAAATATCAATGATTCAGTACCAACCTAAATTTCCCCCGCACTGCTCCTATAATTAGACATTCGATTGGGTTTACCCTGCAGAAGATCACCAATATTTTTTTTCGATTTCTGTAAAAAACAAGCTTGGTTTCCTATTTTTCAGGAGAAGACCAACAAGGTGATAATCCACCAACATTCTCAAAATCATCTGTCCTCTAATGGAAGGCAACATAAGAAGCAACTATTTCCTATATTATATACAATATTCTCAACATCATATGATATTTGAAATACTATATGGTTTGAAATTTCCGTCTATAAAAAAACGAAATACTTGAGTCTTGAGAACTTTCACGACCTCCACATTTAATCTGTTATTGAGGCTTGTTTGTGACTGAAGTTCATATGATCCTCATTCCACACCCATCATTTTTTCGTGTTCTAGCTAATTTTACAAGTGCTGCTAAACAGCACAAAAAAAAAAAAAAAAGACATTCCTCATAAATGTTAGTAAGGACTAGGAGACAAGGAATATGAGCGTTACTGTTAAATCCAAAAGCCAGAATTGGCTATGTTGGAAGAGTCCGTTTGTTTTCAATGAACCCAAGTAGTAGAATTGCCACATAAGGTAAGGCAATAAGGACTTGCTACTGGCAACAACATATTCTTTAAACTTCAACTAAATATTATGGTCAAAGCAGCCTTTTTCGGAATAAATATGTTATTTTAATGGGAGAAACTTCACACCTGGAGACATGGCAACCGCCCAATGCGCAGTGGCTCTGCTCCTTTCCAGAAGTCATCGTTTTCCACAGCTAGTAATGCAACGTCACAATCAATCCCTCGAGCTAAAACCTTTAAGCAAAATAGACTGACAGGAAAGTAAGCCTTTGATTTTGATCATTGTCCAGTAACAGCAAGAAGGCATGCATTACGAAAGCAGTAAGTACACCTTAATTCAAGATCAAGATTTCAAGTTTCAGTGTCAATCACAAACACATCAGAATCGGTGACTAAACCTAACGACAGAGCAATTGAATAGCAATGTCAAAGAAAGATACACTCAACTAGTGAAACAGTAGCAGCCTTGGGAGTGATGTTTAGTATACTACTTTCACATACTCATATATTTAGTGAACAGTAGAGTACCAGAGGATTACATCACAATAAAAATAGAAGACGAAACATTCTGCCGTCCGTGCTACTTTGTGCTAGAATATTTTATGCTCTTTAGTCTCCTGTGCGTGCAGAAACTTGTCTCCTACCTTTGTTTTCTATTATTCTTCATGAGTTGTCTGCTAAGAAAGCTCCTTCGAGATAGATATTTAACATATCTCATTCTTTATATGGAACTTATCACATATCTTACCTTTCAGAGGAATAAGTTACAACTTCCCATGAACCTGTAACCAGAACATTACTTGACGTCATATTCATAAATTACCAGTTATTAACAACCCTGTATTTATTAAGTTTTATACATGGCCAAAACGAATAGTCAAGTAAAGTTGAACTGTTGGTATGGTATGGTTAAATCTATGTTTAAACCAAAAAAGAGTTTGTCCCATACTCAAAGGCATAGCACCGGGGCACGCCATGAGATTATCTCCGCACACTGAATGCATAGGAACTAATATAAGAACTAGGTGGTTCAGTACAGCCAATCCAGTGATTCTCAAAGTGTCTACCACACACTCAGCATAGAGTTGTATAGTTGTATAGAAATAGACTTGGCGGTGAACGCCTAAAAATTAGAAATTAACACACCAATAAATGAGAATTTCAGAGATAGTAAGCTTTATACCTTGGCAACATATTTTGTGTCATCTCCTCTTCTCTTCACTTTTACCTGGGATGCAGAAAATACTATGTCAGTGTACTGCAACAAATGAGCACTATGATGGACCAAACAAAAAGGAGAATAAGTAATATTGGTGAAGAAGGCTGCAGTCAAACGCTATTGCTATGAGATTCATCTATTCCAGGTTCCTAATGAAACTTTTACCAACAACATATTCAAAGAAAAGCAAAAAAAATTGTCTCTTAAAAATACAAACTGTTGTCCACCAAGGGCTGGCACTAGTTTCATTGGAAATACCTCTCTAGAATGTACAGCACCTGTATTAAACTCAATTTTCATATTGCAATTATGTTGCATACTTGGTTAGTTTGATGGCACACTAAGCATTGAACAGAAATAGACAAGTCCTTTTAATACATTTCCAAGGGCCAAATTGCCAGATTGGTAA
>CAAKMY010061116.1:0-10989 GCA_901111285.1 Corrigiola litoralis
AATAGTCAAATAGTGAGAGTTTTAGTCAATTCATAAATAGATAATTCAATGAGTTTAATTATTTCATTTAAAACATAATTAAACCATGACTGTTACAGAAGTTGAAAGATCTCTAATTAAGATGACGTACTTTGGTTTTCTATCCTACACAAGTTTCAATATGAGTCTTTTTGTTTTCTTCAATTTGTGGCCCTATTAAGTAGACGCCACGTGTCCTCACTTTAGAAATTCTTAAGTGTATAAGATAATAGTATAGATAGATATAGAAATGGACAACAATCAAATGTTGGTTTTTTTTTGATACATTGGAGCAACTAATATTGCGGGGGAGGGGGGTATAAGGATTCGAACCTGGACAACCCCCAAGCAGATTGAGTTTCCAACTATTGGGCCAACCTTGATCCTTAATGTTGGTTGAGTATTTGAGTTTAACATGTACGCAGGTCCACTAACAACAACAAAAAAAAAAAAGTTTGCTACGTGATATTAGAATTGCAATGAACCATTATAATTCCACATTTCCACATGCATTTTGTCTGCATGTCTTTGCCCGATTTTTGAGTTTGATTAGAAATACGCAGACAATTCAGTTTTTATTGTTAATTCACTGATATGATAGATAATATTGTCTGCGTCAAAATTAAAACATATATCTATCTATCTATTTATGTATGATTTATTTATAATATATTCTAAAATATGTATTATTATTATATCTATTAAAAAACGTTATTTGTCCAGAAGCTTGCCACGTAAAACAATGACATGGTAGGTATAGACCCGTCACGTAAAAAAATGACGCAAAAAAACATGAAAAGCTAGCAATTGATCACCTTTAATAATTACGACTAAAATAATGAAATAATACTATATCTATTCTCCTTATTGAAAACAATTAAAAAAAAACTAAAAACGCGAAGCAATGATGCATCACGCACCATATTCATCATTATGATACAATGCATGGACCATGTACTCATATATAGGGTATAACATATACACATGACCACATGAGATTAAAAAAAATGAAAGATCAAATTACTATATTAGCCCCTCTTTTTAACCCCATGTAAACGTATATGGTGCTCCATATACACGAGTATATGGTCCTAGTTACCATTATGACAATACATATTCACGTAAATCAATATAGTTTATATATTTTTTGAAATTTAATATACATAGTATAACTTACATATTCGCCCATCATATAATTCACATTCACCAAATATACAATAAATATTCACAAGTATTATAAAATACATATTCATCAATTATAGTATATACATATTCACCAAATGTATTACGCATATTCATCCATATTATCCCGGTGCATGATATGCACCATGTAAGAAATGCGCAATATAATTTATGGTGGATTCAAACATTGGCACGCCATTTCATGTAGCTTATAAGCTAGTATTGACTTGTTTGACTGAAAAGACTTATTTGACCAAAACTAAAAGTGTTTGGTAACGACATTTTTTTAGTAGCTTATAAGTCTTTTTTAGCTTATAAAAAATAAGCTAATCCAAGTAGCTTATAAAAAAATAAGGTATTGGTCATAAATCTATTCCATTTTTACCCCAAGTCTTTTTACCAAATAACAAGCCTACCCATTAAATCCTTAATATTATTTCCAAAGATAAGCATGTCCTATTATGTCATTTTGTCAAATATCAGTTGCTTGTTTAACAAATTTACCAAACGCTTCCATTAAAATAAGTTACCTTATCAGGTCTAAAATTTCAGCTACCTAATCAGGTCACTTATCAATTTTCAGTCACCTTATCAGTTTTCAGCTATCTTATCAGTCTGTTTTCCCAAACATAGCCGTTGACATAACATTTAATTATATCACCTCAATTCAGAAGCCATGAAAGATGAAGTTAGTAATAACATGTTTTGAGCAATCACGATCGAGAAGGGTAAAAGTAAAATAACACAATCTCAAGTGTACGTCGGTTTCTTTAAATCTAAGATAACTGCATCGACGAACCATCATACATTTCATGATTTGCATCTTCCTTGTTGTTTAATTGTCTTCATTAGAATGTGATGTGTACAATATGAAGAGACTCTTTACAGAAAAATATTGGAGCCTCCTCTTTGTTCTCAGTGATTTATGAGAAAAAGGAGTACTAAAGACAACTTCGAGGTATAACTGTGCCTTGGCTACTTCCACGAGCATTACTGCAATATGATGCTGCTGGTGTACGCTTAAATGTCAACTTGATATCTTGCAATTTGAGACCTCCACATGGATTAGTAGAACTACAAGAGAATGCCAGTGCTACTTTTGATGCTGATGTACCTCTTATATTTCTGTACTTCACATTACTTATCTTCACTCCTGAACTCTGCGAAAGAAATACAAGGAAACACTGTTAGTACAAAAACTAAAACCTTTAGTATTTCGTATTGATGAAACGATTCATATGCAGTCATAATTTATAGCACTATTCTCCCTATACAGTTTTTTATAATAAACTAGCATTTGGCCCCGTGAAATTCACGGGGTTGTTTCATGATAAATTTTTCGTGAATTTTTTTTGTTGTATTTTTTAGGTAATTTTTGTTTCACATTTATCTTTTTGGTATTTTTTGCAACATAAGTTGATTTTTGTGGTCTTTATTATACTCATTTATATGTATATTTTTGGTTTAATATCATTGTAGAAGAATTAAATTTAAAAAGGAGTAATATAGTTAATCTTATTGATACATATTAGTTATTTTTTGAGTTAATAATAAATAGTTCTATCATTGTGAATGAAATAAATGATAATAAAACATGATTTAATGTGTGCTAAGCTAGCGATGACGTGGCAATGATGTGGCGTTATAGGTGGCATGCTCCTGGACTTACAACGCCTTTTGATAGATATAGTATAGATATATTGAACTAAATTTCTATTCATGAAAAAATAAATTGAAGGCATTTGATCTTCTAATTAAAACTCAATGAAACCCCTAGCTTATGTTGCTCAAAGTTTCGTTTGTTTGCTTTTAAATTGTTGCATCAAGGGAGTATGTAAGGAGAGGGGGGAGGGCTATGGAAATTCGAACGTAAACACTACTCTAAGTCATTACGAGAATCAAACTTGTTTGCTCCTCTTAATTGCTGAAAGTTACTAGATACGAATAAAATAGAACTAAATGACTATAAATTGAAAATTAATTAGAACAATGTCGAAAAAAAAAAATTTAATTAGAACTCTTTTCTGTATGGTACTATGGTGCCACCATTAAGGAGCCACAAAACAAAAGTTGCGTCAAAATAGATATCGGTAAGTACCTGGTGAGGACATTGGTTATCAGGACAATACTTTTGATCGATAATGATGGGATTAAAAACATTGTTCATGACGAGGTTGCGAAATGTGACGCCATGAACAAAACCATTGCTGGGTCTTGCCCAGGACTTGATTCGCACCCCATTTTGTGTTTTCCAAAAGGATACGTTTGTCACTGTTATGTTTCGAACTCCATCTTCACGTAGGCTATTGCCCAAGCTACCGATACTGCAAGAAGTACAGGTTATGGTTAATAATTACATGACACACATATACGAAATTACATACAAGATCGAAGCACTGATATCTTTATTTTCATATATCTCGTGGTAGGATGTCGGTGACAATGAGATTCGAGCCAATGTAGATCCAAATCCCTCTAGCTAGTCAACTAATTGATCATGTTGTTAAACTTTACGTATATTCATTCCAAAATCACAAAATTTCATGTGATCTAACTGGACATCTTACAAAAGTTTCCATATCATTCTTATGCGCTTCCCTTGTACATTCCTTCCCTACCCCCCCTCCCCTCCCTTCTAACTAAAAAAGGGGCAGTAACAGCATGTCAAATATATACCTGATACCATGGCCAGGGCCGCAAGCTACACGTTGAATCCAGACGTTCTTGGTGCCGGGCCCGATGGAAACGCAGTCGTCGCCAGTTTTGATAACGCAACCGAAAATGGTAACACCAGTAGAGGACTGAATGTTAACGCCATCAGTGTTAGGGCTTCCACTTGGTGCCCTGATTGTCAGAGACTTGAGGGCTATGTTCTTGCAGCTATCTATGCCCATGTGGATCCTCTGGCTGTTTATCGATGTAAGCCCATTCACCACTACATTGTTGCTCCACATCAACGATATGGACTGCGGGCATACATACATTTTTTCAACTTATTGAGTTTAAGATACATTCAATCGTTCATTAAAATTAATCAGGCAATCAACGAAAGAAATAAGAAGAATGAACATGTGTATAAGACTAATGATAGCGCTCCAAACTAGAGGTGCTTGTTAAATATATTTTTTCTAGTCAATTATTAAGGTAGTTGCTACTTTAGATGATAGGTAAAGTGGTTTACAGATAGCTTAATTTAGTTCCTTATAATATCAGTTAATTTTGTTCCGACCAATGTCAAAAAAAAAAAAAAAAATCAGTTAATATGCCGCCTATGTAAGGCCATGCAACCCATGCTACTATCACTTGAGTAAATTTCTCAAAACTTTTCCATGTCTTTTCTCCTCCCCTGAAAAACTAACACAAGCAATTTGGAATGCGCAACTGTCCCATATATGTTCAAGCCTCGATCAGGTAGTCAGGTTACTATGCAACGTTGCTTAAGTACTACTAATACCCAATAATTGACATGTATAATAATATGAACTTCATTTAAAATAGCAATTCGGACAATCATTCTCTTACCATGTATGGATTGTATATTTCAATATTTGTTTCTATGGTTACACCATTGAAACCTATCAAAATATGACTATATATATTACAATCAGTGGATTAACTTTGAATTTGTGATTAAAATTGTTTTCATTTTGAAGCAAAATTGTATGTGATTAAAAATTAATTGACGTCTCTTTGTGATTATAGGCCTCAATGTCTCACTGCTAACTATAAAGTAAAACCTTTTATAGGATACGTACTACCTTGGAGCCCGATGAGCTTTTGGGAAGCCGAAAGATTTTCTAAGAAAGGTTAAGTCTCATACCTGTGCTCCATTGTAACAATTCCCATAGTGGCGACGACAAGACCAATAGGGAGAACCTCTAGCATCAAGGGTGCCACCATTGATAGTAACCCCATTCACTTTGTAGAACATGAACCAGAAGTTTGATTGGGCCAGTACGCGAAAATCTGATGGGCCCAAAAGTGTACCCTTAATGGATATTGTAACCCAATTTCTACACGGGCCATTGAAGCGAATGGGTCGGACCACAAAGCGTCCTCGTGGTACGTCGATTGTCACAGGCCTGACCGAGCTACAAGCCCAATACCATGCTTTTTGAAAGGCCTGAGTTGAGTCAGTTCGTCCATCCGGCCTTGCCCCAAATTTTACCACACTATAGGCTGCATTTTGCTTTGTGTAAAAGACTAGCAAGAGTGACAGGATAACACAAAGCATATTGTGAAGAGAAAGAGCCACTGCCATCTCCCTTCACAACTTTTTGAGTAGGAGTGGGTGTTGTAAATTCTTGACTTCTTATATACATATATGTGTTCTGATATGCGACTTGATCTATATATAATGTTTGTTATTTCAGGTGATCACATGAATGATTTTAAGTCAACTAATCTAGCTAGATTATGTTAATCTCAAGCAAGTTATGTTCTCAAGTATGTACGGTGTCATTGCTTATGTCCTGAGTGATTCCTGCGGGCATTATATATACATATCTCGTACAGTATTAATGAGCATTTCGATAAGCCACAATTTCATTGATTTGCTCTTAAGATCATGTTAATGCTCCTCCTACTCCGTAAGTACTATGAGCGTACCTTTTTATATAATTATAACCGAAGATTCTTCCAAATAATGCAAGAATAGTTAATTAAGTCGAGCTCTCCTTGTTCATAATCTTTTTTGAGGGAAAAAATGAAAATTATATAAGTAGTTCGCAAGAAATAAGAACTGCAGATTTGCTGTTAAGCTGGCAGCTTATTATTGGCTGGATAACATGAAGCCGAATGTCAGTGAGTAACTCTTCAACATGTGAAATGAAGAAACACAGACAATTTTTTAGAGTGGAAACTGATGTAGCCGAAGGCAGACAATAACAAGGAGTGTGTTATTAAGAGGCTAATTAAGTGTTGCCATGTGCCACGTGGAGTGATGCCGGAGGAAATATAGGCGGGACAGTAGGACCCGCTTTCTTACAACATTTTTTCATCAGTAACTTAGCGTGGAGATTTGGAACATTTTAAGTACGTATCATTTCTCTGTTTCATGCAATATATGAATATTCCTTGCCTACCATAACGGATCTTGTGCCTCCGAGCAGCACTACTTATTCCAGCTATCAGTGGCGGATCCAGGAAAACGACATAGGGGGTGCGGAATATAAATCAAAGGGAAAATTAAAAGTAATGTTTATAGTGGGGCTTGAACCTAGGTATAGGAACACAACTTCTAACCAAAGCTTGCATCTACCAATGAGACATAAGGAACTCATTATGAGATAAATGTAAACTTTTTCTTTATACATGAATAGGAAACTGTATAAAGACACATTTCTCAAATTTTTTCCAGAAGTCCGGAGGGTTCTATTGCACCCCCTTGAACCCCCTTAGATCCGCCCCTGCCAGCTACTACATCTACACTTACAATAGGTCCTCCATGCATGGACATGTGAATCGTACGTGAGACCTTGTTCTTTCTCTTACTTATGCCTATACACAGCTGATTGGCGTAAAAGCTTGCGAGTATCATACAAAAAAGTTTCTAAAATTTGTAATTATAAAAAATATTGTTATTATAATACTAAAACATATTGGACACTTGTTGATCTAATGTGTGGACAAAGGGTATTATATATGATCAAGCTAAATAAAAAAGTTGCATGGTACATAATTAGCTAGTAGTATACTAGTATAGATTTTGTTTTTCTCACCTTATTTTTAATTATCTTTTTTTTTAATTAAAAATAGCGTTCTGAAAAAATGAGACAAATTTAGAAAATATAAGTAAAGTTTAGAAAAATGAGAAACATAAATAAAGCTCCAGAATAATAAGTAAAGTTTAGAAAAATTAGTGAAGCTAAGCTATCAAAATAATTTAATTAGACTAAAATAATTAGTAAAAATAAGTAAATTTCAAAAAAAAAAAGGAAATATAAGAAAAGTTTGGAAACAAATCACAAAAACTAAGTCAATATAAGTAAAAACAAGGTGAAGAAAACATGCTTAAAAATGTAATTTTGGATCAAAATGATACCTTGTGATGCACCCCTATAGTGCAATAGATCATTTTGCTCCAAATTGTACTTGAAGTCAGACTTAGTAGAAATTGTGTTATGAGCGCTTGTACTACATCCTTAGTGCAAGGCCCATAATTTTTTGGCTTGCATATGGAGATCATGCACCCTCAACGTCCTTCGAGCATCGAGAAGCTTATATGAGTTATTCGCCACATGCACATGTGAGTGCCCTTGGCCCTAGCCTCTGAGCGACCTGTCGGATTTTGAGGGAAAATCTAAGGCCGAAGTAGCGCTCGAGAACCACCGCATAATGGAAGGAGCTAGGAAGGGTTAGGGACCCTTTTAGACTAGTCCTTGAATATTCAGGTTTCCGTACTCGTTATGTGGCTAAGTTTCGATTGTAAGGCTGGAAAGCTCGGATGGCAAATTGTGCCAATTTGCAGGAAACAGAAGCAAGGAGGAGCCAGTGGCGCCAGACTCCCCTCATGGCCGGGTATCATTAATTAGGGGTGAAGCCTGGTCAGAGGCATGCGATGCCTTTGCTAACCAGGTTTTGTGCATCGTGATGGAGTCGCCACCGAGAGCTTGTGATGCCTCATAAATTTTCTTCTTTTCGGATCTAGCCTATGACCCAAGTGGGTACATAATTAGATGTAGATTCGCGATATGGGTGTGCTGCCACGATTTGAGCATCTCATGGATGACTCAAATGGTAAAGCGTACCACATATTCGGATTTGATAGTAAAATTATCCAAATAGGACATCAATAGAGTGCGTCGCGCTTGTTGGTTGTATTTCTAATTTACTAATAGCCTTTAATTTGGTTTTAGGTCGATAATGCATGCAAGTATTTCATATAGGTCTTGGTGGTCACACCCTAAGGGCCCGTTTGGTTCCCTACTTTTTTGGGTCAAATAACAGAATGAAATGAGTGAATCAGTTATGGAGTGTTTGTTTGAGATTATTTTTGATTCATTACTTTACTCTCCTCTATCCCACTCCCCCCAAATGAAACCCTCCTCCCACCTAAGGTAACACTTCCATTCCCTTCCTCTTTCATTTTCTCTTCCCACCCACTCTTTCTCCACCCACACATCCCTCCACCCAGGCCACCTCCCGCGCGTCGGCGATTGCCACCTAGCCTCTTCCCCGCCAACGATTGCCACCCAATCACTTCTCGCCGACGACCCCTCTCCTCGCGAACCCGCCAGACTCCTCCCATTTTCTTTTCCACTTCTCTTCTTCTATCCTTATTCGTTTTTATTATCTCTGCCCACGCCGGCGCCCTTCCCGACGCCCCTCCCCCACGTCGGTGCTCTTCACTATGTCCCTTTTTCTTCTTTTCCGGTCTCTCCTACTTCCTTTTTTCTATTTTTTATTTGTTATTACTGTGTTTTGAACCCACCATGACATAGATCGGATAAAACTTACCCGACGGTGAGTTTTAAGGCCGGAACGTAGTCGGTCCGTCGCCGATCACACCCTAAGTGCCCGTTTGGTTCCCTACTTTTTTTGGTCAAGTAACCATATGAAATGAGTGAATCAGTTATGGAGTGTTTGTTTGAGATAATTTTTTATTCATTACTTTACTCTCCTCTATCTCACTCCCCCCAAATAAAACCCTCCTCCCACCTAAAGTAACACTTCCATTCCCTCCTCTTCCATTTTCTCTTCCCACCCACTCTCTCTCCACCCAGGCCACCTCCCGCACGTCAGCGACTGCCACCTAGCCTCCTCCCTGCTGACGATTGCCACCCAATCCCTCCTCGCCGATGAGCCCTCCCTTGTGCAACCCGCCAGACCCCTCCCTTTTTCTTTTCCACTTCTCTTCTTCTATCCTTCTTCGTTTTTCTTATCTCCCCCCCCCCCTTCCCGACGCCCCTTCCCCCGCGTCGACGATCCTCACGATGTCCCCTTTTCTTCTTTTCCGGTCTCTCCTACTTTCCCTACTTTTTATATTTTTTGTTTTTTATTACTATGTTTTGAACCCACCATGACATAGATCGGAGAAAATTGACCCGATGGTGAGTTTTAAGGCCGGAACGTAGTCGGTCGGTCGCCGGTCAACCACCGGGCGACGGTGGTCAACCGTCTTGTGGGGGTGTCTGTAGGTGGTGGGGATGGGAAAAGGAGAGAGAAGGAGATGATGTGGGTTTATTGTTTGAAAAGGACAAAAGACTATTTTACCTATAATGATGTTGATCATTCCTTCATTAATTGAACCAAACAATCTTTTAAAGATACATAGATCAGAGAAAACTGACCCGATGGTGAGTTTTAAGGCCGGAACGTAGTCGGTCGGTCGCCGGTCAACCACCGGGCGACGGTGGTCAACCGTCTTGTGGGGGTGTCTGCAGGTGGTAGGGATGGGAAAAGGAGAGAGAAGGAGATGATGTGGGTTTATCGTTTGAAAAGGACAAAAGACTATTTTACTCTTAATGATGTTGATCATTCCTTCATTAATTGAACCAAATAATCTTTTAAAGTAACAAATCTTCTTTCCATTCCACTCCTCTTGTTGAAGTATTAAGGTTTTGATGATGCCAAGATAATTCACTTATTAGTCTTTTAACATTGTATGTATGCATGATTGATCATATTATTGTATTGGTTGCAAGTTAATTTTTCAGGAAAGCACGGAGGCTATCAGATAGATGATTTGCTAACTAGTTCTCATCAAGATATTGATCAAGATAATGATGGAAGATTAGTTTAGGATGTGTTTCCTATTACTAGTCTTGTGCGACGGAACAAGTGTGTGAGTTGGTATGAGTAACTGTGCAATGATGATACAGCACATATGAGACAGTCTCTCAGACACTCTCTGAGACTGTCATATACGTCCTGCATATATGAGACTGTCTGTTAGACTGTCACAAATGTTCTGCACTTGGATAGACATTCATGGTTTTGCGATAAATCTTTTTGCACCATTGCATCATTTGAGTAAACGCCTTTCTCTGCATGAAAAACATGTTAAAATGATTCTTCATTTATCTATTATCTTTTAGATATATATATTTACTAGGGAAAAGATATATATTCTTGGAAGTAAATAATTTAAGGAAGGATTTAAATTATTTTGATGATCTTATCTTCTATCTTTTTAGGAGCATAATAGCTGTCAAATTCTTTTCCCTTGGATAACATGATTTCTTTATATTTGATTGAAGAAATATCTTTTATAAGTTTGGGAGAAATATTTTTAAAAGATAGCATTCTAAGGTTTTATAGTAACAAGAAAATATCCTTCTCTTATAATTGATTCTTTGTTTGAGCAAATTAAGAAAGTACGTTTTGGATTTGATATTTTCCCTTCTTAACTCACTGATGTTATAAAGACTTCCAAAACTAGATGAAAGCAAACAAACGTTCATTGCTTTTCACATAAAACATACTACAAGCATTCAAGTGACAGTCGAATATATAGTCTTACCAGTCCTGCACTTATACACTTGTTAACGTCTAGGTTTGTAATCGTCATCTCTATTTGCTTAACTAAGAAGCACACCTTGAGATGCATTATTTGTACTTTTCTCTTTTAGAATGAGGTATTTAGGGTGCAAGGGATTTGTACTCATCTTGATTTAACTAGGGATTAGTTGATCAAGTTACGGCTAAGGATTAGTCATAAGGGTTTCTATTGTCTTGAGTAAGAGAGTAGAAAAGATTTCATTGAGGAAATAAGTTGTGGACGTAGACCTCGAGTTGGGGTTGAACCACCTGAACTTAGGTGGGTCAATCTTTCATTTGCTTTGTTGG
>CAAKMY010061127.1:0-22748 GCA_901111285.1 Corrigiola litoralis
AGGGGGGAGGGGGGTGGGGGGGTTGCTGTAAAGAAAGATAAGATTAAATTCTGCATGGCATAAACACAGAAACTTGATGCAAAAATAGGAAAGTAGATAATCATGCCCTTTCAGAATTAGCCAAACAAACATGTTAGTAGAAAAAAGTAAACTCAGTAGATACAGATACAGGTTGCATTTACTGGGCTAGTTTAAAATACATCCAATTATGTAAAGCATCAACATTAAATTACACACCAATTTAAGAAGGATAAACATGGTTGAGACATACATTATCAATTATTGTCCAGAGAGAGTTAAGACAGAAGTAAGTGAAAATAGTTATAGATTTGAAAGCTTACATTTAGAGCTGTTAGTCTTGTTTTATGAGCTCCGGCTGGCATGCCATCCTCATATGAATGAGCTACAACAACAGCATCAGTCTCACCCTCCTATATAAGAAACTTAATACATCATTCAGCTGACACAGTTTCCTAAGAGAAAGGGTGGAGTGATTGTGAAAGCATGGCCTACGCAGCCCATCATATGCTTCAGCAACCCACTCCCTCAAAGGGAATGGGTGGAGAGAGATGAAAAGGTACATACTATCGGTATTGTCAGAAGGGGCTATCCTTCATGAACACAAGTTGTAGCAAACAAAATTTAAAGTATCAAGCCAAGCCCTAGTTCAGGCGGCAGTAAGCCCTGCATGCTTTACTCAATAAGGGCACAAGGCACCAAGCCAAAACTATAAGGTGTTCCTGAGCTACATTTTTTCAAACAAGATTACTGCATACTCTCGAACTATTAGCAGTAAAAAAAAAATGACATTTCTTTATGCTTCACAACATCTGAACCAATCATTTTTTGCAAAATCGACAACTCAGGATGAAGAGAAATGTTTGTGGGCTAATGGTTTTGTTACAACCTAAGTCGCTTACCAATTTTTACAATCAAAGAAGTAAAAGAGGACAGTTTCAGTAGGTCTGTATAAAATTTTACTACATATTTCGATGTTTGCAACATATTTTAATGTTTGTATGAGAAACTTATCACAGTAGAATAGATTGATGCACAAAATTTATCGAGATCCCCTAGAACTATACCGTAAAAAGGTCTCAGAAACTTAACATTCATCATGCATCAATTAGCATAATTTATTTCATTTATGCAAATAAAATGTGCCACAACACATGCTTTTTGAGGAATTACCTTAATCTGACACCATGACTCCTTTAGTTGGTTAAGCATCAAGAGATCTATCGGTTTTGCCAATGCATCAGTTCGAATGGGAGGCCATGTCTGGTGATGCCTTTGGGTCCAAAGCAGGCACCTCGATATATCCTGAAGAAGATGAATTAAAAGCATAGGTGAAACCTTAAATACTTAATTCCACAAAATACGAGTCTCGATGCCAGCGAAAAATACCTCTCCACCAACTGATAAGGTAATTCCTGTTGCTGGTAGTGTGGCTCCATCCTAAAGTTGTATGACATACAAGTCTCAATTATACTAAGAATCGTTGTTGGACTCAAGAATATACGAATAGTTTGCCAAGAAACAGTTAATTATTCTGACAACCAAATGAGCATAATCACACACAAAAAACTTCTCTCATAAATTGTTTTGAAAGTATTTTCTTGACTATGTAATATTGTGTGTACTCGCAGCTATTAAAGCACGTGTGCATCTATCCAACAACTCATTTCGAGTCCTGCTCCCTGACTCTGCTTTGTGTTCACTTAGACCCATTTAAGAAGTAGTTATACACAAACTGGTTCCTTATCGAAACTATGCAATATCAGGCATCTATCTGCAGTGTTCATAAGTGAAGTAGTTTTAAATTATTTCGGAAACTGTTCAGTCATTACGGAAGTATTTAATGTCATTGCCCCATCACCCACCCAAAATAATGTAAATCACTTTGATAAAGCACAGAAAACAACTACACAGCATATGTCTTGCTTACAAAAGAGTCATAGGAAATAGTAAAATATTCATAAAAGCACCACACGCGACTGCCTCCAGCATAGGACGCACTAAGCCAACATGTAACTATGTAAGATAACTCCCCCCTCCCCCCCTACCACCCCTTCATTTTTTTTTTCTTCTTTCTCTTTTCCCCGTTCTCTTCTGATCAGGTAATGCAGATCACACGTTGTTGCTGAAAGCTAGAGAAAGAAATGTACGAGTGCGTACCTCAACACATATGACTGATGTGACCTGGGCACCAATATTTACGACACAAGCCGTTGATAAACCATTCCCAAATACTGTAGCAAGAGCTTCCTGGCAACCATTTATGAAATGCTTATTCAGTGCCCCATGATTAATAACATAGTTCATTGAGCAGGCACCCAAAACTGACATTAAACAAAAGACATTATGAATATGGCCCGGTTATATTTTTCAAAGAAAATAGCAAGCACAACCGCACAAGTATACATATATTGCCAGGATAATGTTACTAATCAACCAGATAGAACCTAATGAATTGGGTACAGTAAAAGGTCCAAGCTTGACTCACCTGGTGGACAACTGCTACACCAAAGCGCAGATCTCCCAATATAATGGATAATAACTCCTTTATTTCTGCTCACAATGACAGCAAAGATAGAATCAATCAATGCAGAATCCAAATTGTGGCAAGCATCATTAATATCTTATAAATTTTAAAACCAGCATCATAGAGGCAAAAGTGAAGTGGCAGCTTAAGTACGACCATGAATGCTTAAGATTGGTACCATCTTCATGCATATTAACTATATAAATCAGAATGAATTTTAGTGGTACTACATGCGCCTATTCAAAGCAGGATTCATGGTAAAGCAAACCCATAATAGAGATCAGATAGTCCAAACCCCATTCTTGAGCTCTTCCCTTCTCAGGCCTTCGTATATATGAAGCCAGGACAACCAAAGGAAATCAAGCAGCAATGGAGACTCAAATACACGTATTATAAAGCCATGCAGCCTATAGTCTAGCAAAAGGCAAAGACCGCCAAAAAGGAAAACAGACTTCATTAAAGATTTGGCAACAGCCCCTACAAACAAGCAAATCAGAAAAGGGGACATTCAGGGGCCCATCAACTCTTTGATGAGTGAGAAATTTTTTTCCTCTTGACAGACTCGTGGACATGTACAGCATAAAATTCAAGCTCACAACAGGACATTAGGGGAATCAACAGCTGTGATCTCAGCTGATTTGTTTCAGAAACCTTGTACAGCTGTAGTAGGAGACCAACGAAACAATGTTTTCATGATAGTTTCCAGATGACGAACCAATTATATTTTAAGGACGAGAAACACTTCTAAAAGTGAGAGAGTAAGAGATGCACACACAAATAAGGTTCCCAGGGAGCGTCATGTTTGTAAAATATGCTAAGGTAAAGAAAAATTGCAGATTAGTACCCCTGTTGTCAAATGTTTCAGGAACAACAAGCATAGCAGAATACATCAATCTTTCTTTTAGCGGGATATGCAGTTTCTCAGTCAAAATCCACTCCCATATAGCAACCAGGTCTTCAAGTACCTATAAAGAACAAGAGAGGAATATATCAGCTTTCAGCGAAACCAATGTTATAGAAAATGAACAAAAACATAGTTTCTGCATGTTAAACATGATTCAATTTTATATATGGGCACATACAAAATTTCTTCTCATGCAGGCGTATGGATAGATGTGCTTGTCTTTCTTCTGTTATGCGTTATAGTGCATATGCAGGCCTATCGATCGATTAATTGATATTGCCAAGATAACAGAGAAAGTAAAAAAAAATAGAGCCTCTCTGAAGAAGGGGGGGGGGGGTTAAGGAGGCAGAGAAGATAAGAAAGAAAACGAACAATCTAATAAAATAAAACAACATGAATACTCCGCCAAACAAAAAAAAACATATAAAGTACAAAATCACATCTATACGTGACAAAATATGTTTTCTCTCTAAAGTAGAAACTTATTCTTCTCCAGGACAAATTTATAGCAAGTCTTAATAACCCTCTACCAGATGGCTGAACGCAGGCGAGCAAACATATTTAATTAGCTAGCAATACTCATTTGATAATAAAAACTCAATATTGAGAAAATTTCAACGTACGCACTCAAAGGGGAAGACTACCTGCTGCGCGGGGTAATGTGGAGAAACATTAAAATGACCCCGACGAATAGGCCTCCTCAAGCAATATGGCTCACTTGGTGAAGTTCTCAGTGCTTCTTCACCGAAAATGCACTCTCTATATTTTAAGTCACTAACAGCTGCAGTCTCTTTCAGCTCAAGATCTTTGCTCATCTCAGACGACTGTTGCTCAAGGTCTTTGTTAAGATCAGAGGACTGTTGAGCTAAATCGTTTTTGGTTGAAGTTTCTGCATGTATATCAATCAAGCACAACTCAAAAGCCAAGTAGCAAGTCAAGTAATTTCTCACTTGCAATGTTTGAGAAGACATTTACATATACAGAGCAGTTTAGTACCAAAAGTCTCAAAGTCCAACATAACAACTCAGCAATTTTTAGGAAAGAAGAAAATTTACAACCGGATTGGTGAGGAACAGGTGGATTACCCTCTGCAGAAGAGGAATCGGGTTTCTTCTCATACACATTGGTCCAAGTAAATGCTGGTTCCTTCTTGCTACTTTCGAGGTTAGATCCATCAAGACGAGCCATCTGCTCAAAACGTTTTCATCAATTAAAACGATGAATTCATTCAGTAGGAACCAGTTCACATAAGAGGCTCAGCTTATGTTTCCGATATCCAGATTTCTTAAGATGAAGCAACATTTATGCAGCAGAAGAACAAACTGATGATAGAATAGGAAAAGATGGAACTTCACATGCTCTCGATCTCCACTACAAATTGTTTCCTCGAGATCAGGATGCCAGTGAATAAAGGCAATTATACTTCATAACAATAAAAATCAAATTATTTTGGGAAAGGAAAAGAACAAAAATGACAAGTGCCAAAGAAGTTCAAGAGAAAGCATCCCATCAAAAGAACAGCGTCAGTTGGATGAACTGACGATATGTGACTACTGAAGATAAAATCTATATGACCCTTTTCCGCACATTCCACTCACATTTCCAGGATGCCTGGCTTCAACCCCTCATTCAAACACCTTCAAAAATGCACTCACTATATGTTGTTTAGAAAAAAGAAAAAAAAAAAAAAAACTAAGGAGCTTACATATTCCTTTACTGGAAACCCCTAAGTAAAGTTTTGTACAGAAAAACAGGTCTCCTCTCAGCCAGGCAAACTATTGTACGTAAATAACCGTTATGTTTAAAAGTTCAATCTATAGAAGATAGGACTCTAGCATTCAAGTTTCTATTCTAGCTAAATGCATCGAGTAGCAACACAATCGGACCCTGTGAAGACTTTATTCTATGTGCTTCCTAAGAAAAAGAAATAAAAAAAGAGAATCCTTTTTGGGAGGGGGCGTTCAACATTATCCTTCTTTACTTCCTTTACAAGTGTCCTAAAATTGCGTGATAAATAGACTCCTAACCTCCGCAGAAGAATTTCCAATACCATCAATTAGAAAACCACACAACAACCGAAATTGTGAACTATCCTGCACAAAATGTAACACTTCAAAACAATCATAAAAATTATGTAGTGCCTCATTGCTAACAGCAAACAACAGCCATCATGTAACAAAATCTTCACTGGATGCAAATATGACTATGAAAGGAATTTCAAACAGAATAAGCTACTCCGTACAAGGGAAGACTGGTTCAGAGCAATAGCACACCTTCCTTGAATACGAGTTGGCAATTTCTTGATCCAGGAAAGGAATCTTCAGAAAGGAAGCAATCTATACAAAACACACCAAAAGCAATTTTTAATATAACAACTAAACACAGAACAACGCATGAACTCAAGGTCGGGGTAAATCTGACAATTGCATAACTAAAAATTCTGCCAAAAAAGTCATTTGTAAGGTTGAGGCTGTGAGGCAAATTTTGGAAGCCAAGGCACATATGGTATAATCCTCGTTAACATAGTTGCATCATGAACTCCTCAATCGAAATCCGTCATTCATAACTTTAATAGAAGCAAAAATAATTTGAACCCTAAGCCACATTTTAGGATGATCAAGCCCTAATTTACAAATAGAATGATAGAACCTTATTTCATTCAAGCAAAAGGGGTCTATACCAGTGATTGCTACCACAAAAAAAAAAAAAAAAAGAAGCCACCTTTAGCTATGTATTAAGGGAACCAGTTTTCACAATGTTCGTAAAAAGTTACCCAACGAACTCAATATGTGAGGTGATCAGACACTAGTCACACTACCGTCTTATTGATAAAATATGAACAACAAATATAATATCAAACTTCTAGTAAATCCGCGTTATAGTCCTTGACCATGGTCCATAAATCTTCCAAAGAAAGAGAAGAAATTTCACTCACAGTATCATAAGCTCGCGCACGCTCCACATGCTGAGCCGTAGAAACTTGAGAATTTAACATCTGAAAAACACCACCACATCAAATTCCACAAAATAAAATCCTCAAAAAATGTACAAGCAACATCACACACTCCATCCCAGATTAATAGACCACATTCGACGTCAAACCATACTTTGACCATCGTTCTATATCACAGTATAGCTGCACCAAATCATGTAAAGCAAACATGATCATTGTTACACTAAAACTAAAAATCTACATTTTCGACAAACTGGTCAAGTCGATGATCAAAGAGACATGTGGCCAATTAATTTGGGACGGAGCGAGTAATATAATAGTAATGTACACAATAACAACAACAAAAATAAAAAGGAACCTGATCAATGACACATTTTCTAGGAGGTACATTAGCTCCGGCCGTTCGCCGCGCAATGCAATGAGGAATAATTAAGGGGGCATCCTGTGTAGCAAGCCCTATCTTTATATTGGCAGAACCTAAATCAATAAATTCCACAACATAATCACTAAAAATACGAATTCCAACAATTATATGAAATGCATAAGAAATTAATAATCAACCAAATAATCAAAATTTAACTAAAATAACAAAGAAGATGAATAGTTAGGTGTTAGTGAAAATAACCTGGATTTATGATGACTAATCTAGAGCCTCGTTCAGCAATTAGTTGAGATGGAACAACATTTTTTAAGAAATCCTGCACAAAAAAAAGGGAAATTAAAAATTATAAAATGGAAGAAAGTGAATGTTATTAGCTAAATTATTGCATTGTAGAGATACCATGTTGATTGTTTGTGATACAGATTGAATCTTTACTACACTTGTTGGCAAATTTTCAGTTGTAGAGTAGTTTCAAGTTTCTGGGGTTTATGGGTTTTTTTTTCAAGGTTTTTGGAGGGTACTCTTGTTTTGCTTCTTGCAGTTTTTTGTTTTGTTGTGACACGAGCCGACAACACGATACGAATGCGAATGCGGTATATAATTTATGGCTTAGTGTCTTTGTTACATAATTGCGTCAGTCGATATGAACTCGATATGAAATTTAAAAGAAAAATACTTACGATTGGCACAATCTATACCATACTCCTGAGAACACTTAATAATTTGCCTAGGAGGGGGGTACGAACTTGACATGTATAATCCGTTTTTTATATAGAGTGTTTTGAATTGTCGATTAGAATATATTCGAAAAAGACTTTTTACTCTCTCGATAAATGAAAACTCATCCCATACAAAAGGGGGAAATTGTAAATTAAGTGGTTGAATACGACATTAACATGTCAAAAGTTAGCGAATTCAGGTAGAGAGTTTTCACCTTATCTAAGTAATTGGGTCGATGCAAACCTACCACGAATATGAGTCTTTTCGATTTGGAAATGCTTGACTCGTTTATATTTGACACGACATGACCAGACCCGTTTGCCGACTCTACTTATACTTTCCCTAAAATTGAGATAAAAATCAAACTTCACATCTTGCATATGGAGATGAGAAAAACATCATTGAGCCAAACCCGAATCTTGGTTTTTAACACCGCATAATCACTGGCTACCAAGTTTGATTTACACGTTTCTTTTAATCAATAATAATGTGATAATGCTTTTGGTGTTTTGAGTCAATTCGGTTTCTCCCATTTGCTTTTGCACATTTGTCGAGGTAGTACGTTGACCTTTAATATCTCAAAATATAGAAATAAAAAAAATAAAAAAATATATCATGTGAAAGCTTTTCTCAAGACAAAACTAGGTATTAAACTTTTATAGTGTCATAAAAGGACTTTGAATAGTGTCAAAAAGGCAAATGGAGGGAATCCAATGGAACGGAGTGAGTATCATATCTTGATCATACATGTTGATGTTGGTCCATTTTTGTTTGCATTTTTGTGCGCTCCTATCAAATCCAATAAACAAAAAGTACTTGCCGTTAATGGAATAACGATGTGATTGCAGTTGTACAAACAATCTTATGTAAGATACGGAGTGTACTACATAAGAGAGAAATAAGAATCCGTTAAGAGCTTGAAGAGAATGCTCAAATATCATAATTAACATTGCCGAAACCAAATTGTGGAATCAATCAACAGGGATGTGTAAACACAAAAAGTAGCAGTGAACAAGGTCCTAAAATAGTAGCTCAATGCCAAAAAATAGCTAGCTGATTTCCTACGGGGTATATAACCAACAAAATAACAATACAAGCTTCTTCTTGAGCTTTTTTCTTCCTATCCTGCTAGCTTTAGACTGCTTTAGCCTTGGGAACCTTTTTCTTGGCTTGCCTCCTTGGCAGTGAATTCTTCATTCCTATGAAGAAGAACAAGGCACCAACAAGCGCGGCGCTCTGCAAATGAAGTAAACATACAGGTTAGCGATAAGGACCTGATGATGAGAAAATCTGCAAAAAGACCCTAGGTTATGAACAAACTTACCTGCAAGAACTCGTTCAAAAGAGTGTAAAACTCAGGTTGAGCTGAGGTGTAGTTGTAGAAGTCGTAGAGGAAGGGTGTGGTAAACATGAGGTGGAGAAGCTACAATGGAGGAAAAATTGAAGGATATCAGTTCCCAGAATATTTAATGACGAAACATGAGAATGATCATAAAAAGGGAGAGGTCAGGAAACTAACCAAAAGATATGCACCAAAAGAACTGCCGAAAACAAATAGGACACCTCCAAACCCTTTAAAAGCCAATGAAGCTGCAACAAGTTGCCTACCCTGGACATAAACATCAGGGATAATAAAGAAGCAAGAATGTTCTGTCAGTTAAGCTAACACCAACAAAGCAAGAGCACATTTACAAGGATGGAAATAAATGAAACCAAAAAAACTGCAAGAAATGCCCAGATAAATATGTCTTACCTCAATTACAGGCAAATTCAGCCCCGATTTTGAGATTAAGAGCTCCCTGACCTCACTGACCTTTGGAGCCAATTCCTTTGCAGCTGGTCCACCATCAACTCCAAATTCATTGAACCTGTGCAAACAAGCTTATCAGAAGAAAGACACGTTTTACCAATATCAAGGGTATAAACTGGAGGCTAGGTTGAAAGACTATGGCTAAAAAGGTATACTTTGTGACTTGCATATGACAGAATAAGAACGAATTCCAAATTTACCATAACGCTTCTTGGAATCAAAAGTGAGCTAGAACAGAAACTTACAATAAATTAAACTTATGTGCAAGATATCTAATATCACTAGGAAAATTACGATATAGAAAGCACCGCAGAGATCAGCTCAGCTTCATCTACCTACATCGGTGGGTAGGTATATAAAACTCATTTGCAAGATATCAATTATTAAATTCATTCTGAATATTTTTACTTGCAACTGCACGTAACTCCATGCTTTGTTGTTTAAAGAAGCAAATCCAAGACCATTACTGAGTTTACAAGAATTTTTAGGCAACAAGGGGTTACAAATTAGCGAATTTTCTCCACCAGTCTTAAATGTGGTACCTAAGTGTTCACTGCTTTTCCTACAACAGTGCTATATGTACATTAAGGAAGGCGTCCTAGCCTAGTCCATATGTTGATTCCCGTCTATGGTAGTCAAACTTCGTAAAGGAAGGAGTTTCTAGAGTTAGCCTATTAAACTAGCGATTCCGAAAACAAAGGTTACTGCAATTGCAGCACATCAACATTAGCCTAGCCATCCGAGTGGAACACACGAAAATGGTAATTGATAACATAAGTCCAGAGCATTAAAGAGTGAGATTTAATCAGCAAAGTGAAGAGACTCAGTCTACATTCAAAATCACCATCTAACATCAGTTGGCCTCACCAGATGAATATCTTGGACCACAACTTAACTTCACTTTTAAGCCTCTGCAGAACAATCAATTTTCTTTATGACCAACACCAACACCCAACCTCTCACCTCATACAGCCGAAAACCCAACAAAAAAAGAAAGGACTTTCTTTAGAAACCATTGAAGTTATTTCTGCATCTACAATGGCGTGCTACTTAACCTCGTTTTTTTTTAAAAAAACGATAATTCCTACAACCTCCAACAGCCAACCTCATCCCCCCTCTTAGAAACAGAACGCTAAAATAAAGATACGACTTTGTTGGATATTGTAGAATCAGATCTACACTAGACCATGCTTAGTTCTCATAACATCCCTCGCAATGAAAGGTTACAGCAAACAGTTTACACTTCACAGTTTACGACTCCGCATGATAATAAATTCATATTTTCAAACAAATAATCATTCCGCAACCCACAAAGGATTAGGTTCATCCACTTCGCTAGAATTGTTCCAACTCTTAAAATTGTAAGCATAGCCTAGTTGATCAAGTTATGCAACTAACTAATGCCACAACCCTTTTTCTCCATAATAAAGCCAAAACGGAGCTTCTCCAAAGCAGAGAACAGCTAGTCCTCTACACTAATGTGGACACATTTCCCATCTTACATAACATATCTAACACTAAAGACTCAATCTTTACAATTCATAAACTAACATATCTAACACTAAATATTCAATCTTTACAACAACCCAAATCAAACATTCATAAACTAACAAACCCAACACTAAAGATTCAATCTTTACAACAACCCATGATACAAAAACACAAGATCTTACTAAAATACCAATATTTACTGCCAAAAAAACCCATAAAAATTAGGAATAAAAGGTCTTACATTTGCCAAGCAGAAAGGATGAAAATGGATGCAAAAAGTACCCTTCCAAGAAACGAAAAGAAACCCATTATTAATCTCAAATTATTAATATGATTTGGAGATAAAAAAGACCAAATCTTTGTCCCTTCACCACAGAAAGCAAAGGGTGGAGTGAACAAGCACAAGTGATGATTCGTATAAAAAGTGTCTGGTCTTTTTATATTTGTTGAGTTTGGGTCCAAGAGTTATTAATGGTGTGCAATGGGTTACACTAATGGGTTTAAATTTTGAATCTTACAACATCCCAACAGCCACCAACTACTGTACACTGTACATCCAATCATCCATGCTTGCCTCGTTTATACAAAAAGTTACTGCCAATGGAATTATTTATTTTCAGTAATATATCTTGGAAATAACTAAAAATTGATTAGAAGTTTTATTTTTGTTAAGGATTATTATCTCTTAAGAGCTTGTAATTAGAAGCCGAGTTTTATTCTTAGGTGCGATCTATTAGGCCTTGTTCTCTTAAGTTGAAACTTCGTATAACTGCACTCAGCTGGAATTCATGTGAAGTGAACAAGGCGGTAAAATAATTTATTAGGATTTTTAATGTCTTTTTGTTGACAAAAATTGAATTAATGATGAGAATATGTGTGAGATGAGTTAATTTAAGCGAAAATTTTAGGTGTAGGGATAAGATATTGGAAGGTAAAGAATGAATTGTGAAAGTTGATCGTTAAATGAATTAAAATAAGGAAAATATTATAAATGGTGCCCCGAGGTTAGGCGTAATTCATAATCGGTGTCCTCACATTTTTGTATTACCTTTTTGGTGCCCCGAGGTCACTATATAATACACGTTTGGTGACCTCAAGCTAACAGCCGTTAACTTTTCCGTCAAATTTATGCAAATATAACATATTTATATTTCCAAAATAAAAATACTAGTAAATAGGAGGTTATGAATATGGAGGTTGGGTTTCCTTTTGAGTGAGGTTTGGGAGGTTAATGAAAATACCAGTAATTAGTAATTATTTTAAAGTAAAAAAATATGATATTAGAAGAAATTTGACGGAAAAGCTAACGGTGTTAGTTGTAGGTCACCAGACGTGGATTATATAGTGATCTCAGGGCAGCAAAAAGGTAATACAAAAATGTGAGGACACCAATTGTGAATTACGCCTAACCTCGGGGCACCATTTATGAAATTTTCCTTAAAATAATGTGTATATGTATGTTTTATATGCGGTTTACGCTTTCGGATAACACATTGGGACCTCATGATTTTAGGGAGGGTACGAGTGAACCTTACTATGATTTCCTAAGTTACACTCCATATATGTTTTTTTTTTTTGGTAGGTAAGGAGGACCCTTACCGGGCCGGACCCATCTCGGATTGACCCGGTATACACGGGCTGGACCCTTGGAAGGAATGGGGGATAAGGGGGGAAACCTTCTTCCAAGAGCCTCTAGTGGGGATTGAACATGGGACCTCAAGGTCACAAGTGACAAGCTTACCACTAGACCAAGCCTTGCTTGGTTACACTACATATATGTATTTGTGTGTGGCGTACAATAAATGTGAGCTTTTGGAGGGACTTGCTTATTCAAAATGACATTATCTTAGAATGACATAAAAAGTGAAATGCCTACCCTTTAAATAAGCAACGTGGTATAAAGGAGACATTATCTGTGTAATGCGACCAGACAAACACGCCTATTCAATATCACATGTTTAATAGCTTAGTATCAAACTTATAAGAATCAAGTCTCCCACAAAAAAATTTGCTTAATTATTACATCAATACTAACATCTTGTACTCAATACGAGAAAAATATAAACCGTCCAAATATGCAATTGGAAATTCACTTTGCACATTAATGTACTACTTTGGTAAATGTAATGGCTCTATACAATCTTGTATTGATATTTGTCAGAGATGTATAAGAGAAACTCAATCTCATAAGACAACCCATCTTAATGACTATAGAACAATACTGGTACTTTATAATTTTTTTTTTTTTTTTACAAATGTATACTAGTAGTAGTCTATTACAATGTGAAGAAATACATGTGACCTGCTTACATCGTCGACACTCACGTATGAGAGTGACAATTATAAATCCTAATGACAATGTAAAAAGTCACTCGATAACCATTTAAGCAATGTCTATATCATTTCACATCTTTAAAACCCTTATCAATTTAGCTCAAAAACTTCAACTCTTCCAACATAATCAACCACCTGTCTTAATAACGTAACCTCATTAGCAAAATTCCTCTTTAACCCCATCGATACAAGTCATACATACCAACAAGAATTCCATACAAACGACACTTCCCAGAACCTAGAAAAACACCACTTACTCACACACAGCAAAAAACAGTGAAACTACAGCGTAACTCTTCACGAACTTCCCAATCTCACCCAAGATCTATCTCTCATAACCCCTTCCCCACGCGCCACACCCCACAACTTCCCCACTCGCCCCCACACTCCTCCACGTCACCACCCCTGACTCAAACACTCCCTCCCCATTGGCCCATCAAACGTGTTCATCACTCCTGGGCCCCACAACCAACAAACTGCTCTCGCGTGTAGTTCACTCTCCACATTACGCGCGTGGGGGGTCCACCAAACACAACTCATTTTCCCTTTTTTTCCACCGTTGCTTTACTTTTAACACTTGTTTATAAAAACAACACTTCTTTATATTTAGTTTGAAAAATAAAACTTAAGCGGGGAACTCAACTCAACTCAAACTCAACTAGTTCAGTTTTAAGTCTCGAACTCCTGTCTTTTTCTAGAGAGAGAAAGGGATTTATATTTCTAGAGAGAGAAAGACAAAGGAACATAAAAATGGCGTTTGTGTCTTTTGTCGGGAGAGTTCTCTTTGTCTCTGTATTTATCCTCTCTGCTTGGCAGGAGTAAGTTTAAATATTTTTACTGCTTAAGTTAAATTCCAACAGATCTGTAATTTAATTTACTGACCCATGTTATATTTTGTGCTAAATTTAATATATTGGTTATTTATATATTAGGTTTAAGTTGTTTATTTATGTTAGACTTAATTTTATTGCATGGTGTGCTGGATTTTTTTGTAAAGATTAGATCTTTTAGCTGTTTTGAAGCATAAAGTTTAGTCCTTTGTGCTAAATTTATGTTACAAGTGATTTTTGTAGTTGGCTATGTAGTAGGGTAGTTTGGGGTGGATAAATGTGGGTTTTTGGGTGCAAATCTTGGGTGTTTTGATGTGTTTAAGTTGATGTTGACTTAATTGTTATGCATGGTATGCTGAATTATTGGTAAAGATTTGATCTTTTAGTTGTTTTTGAAGAATGAAGTTAGTCCTTTTTTGCTTGAAAGTCTTGCATGAATTTTGCTGAGTTAAACTTGTGGATTTTGCTTTTTGTTATAGGGGTTTTAAGTAAAGTTCGGATCTTTGTAATTACTTTTTGGGGTTTGAAATAAAGTTTGGATCTTTGGAATTTTATTTTGGGTTTAAAGCTTGGATCTTTTGGTTGGTGGGAGATCTGGATCAGAATTTTGCATGCATGTTTAGTAACAATGTGGTTCATGATGAGTTAGATCTCTTCAGATCTTCAGTTGTTTGAAGTATGATGCTTTGCTTACCAAAGTTGACTTGTTGAAGACTTTGATTGCAGAAAGATTTGTGCTTTATTCTTTAAATTATGGTATTAATGGATGGTGTTGCTTGTTTAATTGTGTTACTAGACTAAAGGTGGAAGCTTTAGATTGTCTTGTTAGATAAGTAGCTGTTAAGTTGATGCTCTTTTGCTCTAGAACAAATAATTGTGGGGTCTTTTGTCTTAGAAAAACTAAAAGAGGTGGGGAAAGTTTGTAGTACAGTACTAATCTGCCGACGATATGTCGAATGTTGTTAACTTGTTATGATGTGATATGACACGGTCTATTTGGGGAGAACTTTTGGTCAACCTCTTTTTGGGTGTGGTTGGACTTTGCTAGAGTTTGATAGTTGTTGGATTTGTTTGTTGCAGAGGTATTTGGTCATTTGATGTATATTGTGTATAGGATGCTAGATTTGTGCAAGGATGCATGATTTGGCGCATAGAAAGTGGTTGGGGGCGGAGAGTTGTAATAGATTGGTAGTTAATGTTTTTGGATCCTATGGTAGGAGTGGTGCCTAAGAACGTGTATCGTCCGTGCCATTTTGTTACTGTGGTGGATGTGTTTGCACACATATCTTGTTGTCATTTTCTTTTTTCAGTGCAACATCTTCTGGATATTTGAAGTGCCTTAATTAGCTTGTTATTGATGAGGATTGTGCCTTTACGATTAGTTTTACAGAACCTGGCTTGTTGGATTTTTGAAGTGCTACTATAATACAGTTAAACCCCAATTGTTCTATGTTGGAAGGTAGATAGTGAGGAATTATTTGGACTCAGGTCAATAGTCCACAGTTCTAAATAATCTTGTATCGGATCATTGGCCTGGATAGTTCTTATCTGATTTTCTATGAGGAAATATGTCAGAATGACATTTTCAAAATCGCTCTTGCTGTTGCCCCTCTAAATAATTTAAATAACTTCTTCTTTACCTTGGAGGAGTAGGCCTAAGGCTGAATTATATATAAATTCCAGATTCAGTTCTTAATTTGTGTCCCTTATCCTGCCTATGCTTTATCTCTGTTGGATTTCTTGTTCTTCTTGGTTATTGGGTTCTCTGTTCTGTATATATTTAAAACCATTATTCTTATTGTTTGTGAGTTTTATGGTTTTAAATTGGTGCTGTTATATGTGTTCTAAAGCATGGTACTTGTATTGTGTATAGGTTCAATGACTTTGGCGTTGATGGTGGCCCTGCAGCTAGGGCTTTGCATCCAAAGTTTAATGTTTTCTCCAAACATATTACAGCACAAACTGGGTTTAAGTTGCCTCCAGTTGAGGTGAGAACACATTTCACTCGACTTCACCACACTAATTGTTTCCATTGTCTGAATTATTGAATGACAAGGTACGTTATTAGTCGCTGTTAATCAGGTTTATGTTCTTTTTTACAGATGAAACATTTAATCGCTGCTTCGATAGCTTTGAAGGCTCTTGGGAGTCTTGCTTTCGTTTTGGGAAGCTCTCTTGGAGCTTATCTTCTGGTACGGAATAGATTTTAGTTTGTCTCTGCCTCAGGCAGCTGTATCGCTCAACCGGCTCCGATTACCTTAACTCTCTGGTCTTCACTTCTTCTCCATGCAGATTTTGCATCAGGCTCTTGCTACTCCTATCTTGTTTGACTTCTACAACTATGATGCTGACCGCAAGGAGTTCGCCCAGCTCTTCGTCAAATTTACTCAGGTCAGTTATTAACATGTCTGAAGTTCCGCATCACATGTTTTGTTGTGTTTAACAGATGAGTTAGGAATTAGGATATTTGCGGGATTTTCATTTCAGTAAGCTGTTCTCTTTCTGCAGAATCTGGCACTATTTGGCGCTTTGCTCTTCTTCATCGGCATGAAGAACTCGATGCCCAGGAGACAATTGAAGAAGAAGGCCCCCAAGTCAAAAACAAACTGATAACGGAATACTGGGTTCAGCTTGCTCAATCGTTGCTGAGGACAAGGCCTTTACAGATTAGTGAACACCTATGAGAAACCGCTTACCTTTTGCGGACGTAATTTTTGTACGCCTTGTACCCACATTCCCTTCGACTTGTCATCAATTTTCTTTTCTTTTTCATGCTTAGAGCCTTCTAGTGTCATGATTTTGGTTCCTGCTGTTTTAATAGCTCATGTAGACTTAAAAGATCTTCACTTGAGGTTAATGCAAAGATACAAATTTTCTCATGATAACAGGTGCTATTCAGCCTTAATGTGCTTTTAGTCTGAAGCTTGCAGAGTTCTCAGTAGCATGTTTCTGTTCAAAGTTTTTTTCTTCTGTCAACTAAAATTTTCACTCGAAGGCAAAGGAAACTTCCTACAACTCTACAAGTCTTGCCTGAGATCGTTTCATTCTCATTTTGTATGCAAGAACGTGTATGAGTTATTTTTGGACTGCGAGACTATCTCATAAAAGAACAAGTTATTTTCCTTAATCTTATTCTTCGATCTTCTACATTAGCCCACAACTGGTATAAGCCTAGTTCGACTCGATTTTGGACCCGTAACGTAACGTAAACTCAGCCCAAACCCGCAGCAAAAAAGTACTTTTCTCGGAGCGTCTGTCGCTCCTCTCTTCTGGTCTGAATTTAAATCTGGTTTGAGGAACGAACTAGGCTGCTAAAGGTGAACCATATTAACTAAGCCCGAATTACTCAGTGCACAACCAAAATCTCCACAAGCTAGAGAAAATATTTTATTTTTAATAAATCAATAATAATAACAACTTAACTGATCTAGTTTAGAAAATATGAAAATATAACATAGACAAAAAATGTTAAGAAAAATTCAAAAAGTTTAGTAATGTTCAGAAAGGTTTAGAAAAATTTAGATAATTTTAAAAAATTTATAAAAAGTGTAACTATAAAATTACAAATAGAAAAATATCAAACAAAACGGTATAGAAAAGATCCTTAATGTTGTTGTTCCTTGCTTTACTAATCACTGTCACCGTCCCTATACAAGTCTCTAGCTATTGCTCTAAAATGAAATACAAAACTTAAAACTTTAATGAGCTGTACACATGCCTCTCAAAATTGGACCTGATGCGAAGGTCACACTTGATTCGGCTCTCCTCAAAGTCTCAAACAATGACATACACATAATGACATAACCCAAAATTGGTAAATTTTGAACAAGATTTTTGACAAAAAAACCCAAAACGATGTATTAAAATCATTTTGAATAATACTTTCAAACTTCAAATTATGCATCTATCCACTTTAAAACATTTGACTGAAAAAATAATCGAACATGCTAAGACTTCAAGTTCGTAGTGGTGACATCAATAGACACAATATTCCAGTCCTTACATCACATCATATGTACTCCGTAGCTAATTTGACACTAGCAGTCAAGATTAAGCACCTTCATATTGACAAAGTTGACTAAAATACTCGGAATACAAAAAGCTACAAGCAAAATCATCACTTATCTTTACGTAGACGAAAAACATGGCTTGACTAACTAATACTCGAAATAGTATGAGTTGAGCATTTGAAAAGCTGGTACCCATTGGTTACAGAAAATCTACTCATACATATCATTTCAGGACACCAAATACTAGTTTAAATAATTAAAACAAAACTATAAATAGTCGAATCTGAAAAAAAACTAACAAAAAATAAGTTACAAAATTCTCGGACGTCACAAAAAAAAAAACTAGCTAATAAATAATACTCCATAGAGGACAACCCAACAAGTGATCAAAAGTTTAGGTGATTAAGGGCCAAGTGGGGAAGAATAACATTACTTAGGGCAGTAAATTACTTCCTCCATTATTGCTTTACCTTGAAATTTTCACATTTCTAGGAGAACGTTTAACTTTTAATTCGATACAACAAAACTTAGTGAAAGTTCAAGAAAATTATATCATTATGTTCTTATATAGAAAAAATACTTTCATTCTACTTTGGTAATATGTACTTACATATTGATATAATGATAGATATATGTAATATTCAAATTTCTGTCTCGATATGTGACAAAATCAAGAAATACTTAAACAATATTCTATGTGGTCTTAGATATTATGAAACATAAGAAAACAAATTTCGCTCAGTTTAGGTTTTATAGAGAATGTCTAATTTTAATTTCCTGAAAATAGAGATCAATGGGGTTCTTTGATTGCCTGTTAAATGGGGGAAGTAGAAATTTCATGTTAAGTAAAGTTTTCTTCTGGACATGAAAATTGGCTTATCCAACCTTCATGTTAAATCATAAATCCTTTTCAAATGTTTTAGTACGTGTAATTTTTTTTTTGTCAACTATACACTTACCAACAATCACTTGGTCAATAGTATATGAAGAGATATTATAATTCAACAAAAAGTATCACTTTTTTTTTTTTTGACAACAAGTGATCACTTTCACCCAATTGAAAACACATTAGAAATTTCAACTCTTTTATAACATTGTTAATACCCTTTTTTTTTTTGTCTGAAAAGAGCGCACTAAGTCGCAGGAAACGAACCCCCAACCTTATATTTAAGATAAAATAGCTCCAACCACTTGAGTTAGTTCTCTTATTTGTTAATACCCAATTTGCGAGATAACCCGTAAGACAAGAGATATCGGTTTCCTATAAATTGGAACTTCCCACTTCTTAGTTCTTACTACGAAGCTACAAGCTAAGCATTCAATAACCATTAAACTTGAGAGTTCAAGTCTTTGTGTTGCCCTACAACCAAAACATGGTTTCTGTTAGCAATGAACGTTTAGCTCAACTAAAAGCATTTGATGAAACCAAAATAGGTGTCAAAGGAATTGTAGATGGAGGCATTTCAAGCATCCCCTCCATCTTCCTTCACCCAAATACTGATTTACCACCTTCCAAAGCTAGCACTACTAATGTTACCATTCCAACCATAGACCTTAGCGGAATCGCCAAGGGTCCAGAACAAAGGAAGGCTATAGCTGAGAAGATCCAAAATGCCAGTGAAAATTGGGGATTTTTCCAAGTGGTGAACCATGGGATTCCGAACTCAATGTTCGATGAGGTACTCAAGGGTTCAAGAAGGTTTTTCGAGCAAGAGGACGAGCTGAAAAAAGATTTCTATGGAAGAGATTACAACAAAGGAAAGTTTCTCTTCAACAGTAACTTTGATCTGTATAGTGGAGCAGCAACCTGTTGGAGAGACTCTTATTCATGTTTTTTCGAACCTAACCCTCCTAAGCCTGAAGAAATTCCATCCATTTGCAGGTCTGTTTCCTCCCTTTCTCCTCTCTGATATTTTTAGTCTACATCCTCATGTACCAATATACTATTTTTTTCGTTCTGATACTATTTTTTTCGTATGAGGTGGAAAACCTGTAGCCGTTACCTTAACAGTGCACGGGGTAAAACCCCGGGCTTACTATTAAGTAAATGAAAATGTACTGCATCTTTGCTAGTATTTAGAAAAGTTTGGTACGATTATATTGTGTATTGACATACAGGGACATACTCCTGGAGTATAAGGACAAAATGATGAAGCTGGGGAAGATGCTGTTTGAGCTATTGTCCGAGGCACTTGGACTGCCGCCAAACTATCTAAGTGAGATAGGTTGCACTGATGGGATCCAAGTTATCGGTCACTACTATCCTCCGTGCCCACAACCAGAATTGACAATGGGCACGGCAAGGCACGCTGATAACGACTTCTTAACCGTGCTGTTGCAAGACCAGATTGGTGGACTCCAAGTTCTCCATGATGATCAATGGATTGATGTTCCTCCTACTACCGGAGCTTTAGTGGTCAATATCGGAGACCTTTTACAGGCAAGCTATCTTATAATCTTAAATTAGCTATTATCTGTAAATTGTAAGAGTAGGTCTCATCATATGGACTATTTATAAGTAGTCGTCTTGCATTGACATCAAGGCTCGTAATGTATCTTTCAGCTGATAACGAACGACAAATTCCAAAGCGTGGAACACAGGGTGAAATCAAACAAGAAAGGTCCAAGACTGTCAGTTTCATACTTCTTCTCGACCGGACCCCAGCCCTCATCAAGAGTTTTCGGACCCATCAAAGAGTTAACTTCTGATGAAAATCCTCCGAAGTACCGCGAAACCACAGTGGAAGAGTTCTTTTTTCATTCCAGGACGAAAGGACACCATGGCATCAAAGCCCTCGAAGATTATAGGCTTTGATTCATGGTACTTGTATCCAATTCAAAGCTATGCGGATCACAATATTGCAAGCCATATTTAATGGATGCGTTACTATATATACAGCGAATAATAAAGGCTTGCAAGTTATATGCAATAAGATGTATCATTAGATACATATTTAGGCGTAAAACTGATACGTGTTGGCTGTATCAACATGATCGAGTAGCGAATAAAGTTGGAATACACATATTATTGGGGTGAATATTGTTGCTAGTAGTGTCATTGTGCTATGTAAGCATGTTCTATCTGTACTCCTAAGATGCCTTAAAAATCCTCCCAGTTTAGCTAAATAAAACTACGATTGTAATCGTCTACAATTTACAAGCCCCTATTGACTAAATTCAGAAGTTGAGAATAGGCCCCCTTAATTCCCATTTCAGGATTTTCTTCAAACTTGCTAAGATGTGCTATATTATCTACTATACTGTGTATCAGTTATGAGAGTAGATAGTTTAGTGATTCATCGCACGAATATGCTATTAGTGTTACTCCATAAGCGAGACCAACTGCAGGCCTAACTATTGAACTTAACTTATGATAATTGAACAAATTAAATAAAACTCTTGAGCATATATGCGCCTCTTGAACTTTGGCAATCAAGAACCAGAATATATTTGAGGAATCAATTCTTTTATTCGAAAACTGCTTCAAAACCAGGATTCATCTTACTAGCAATACGCATATCCAAGAGATTACACTAATCTTTAAAACTTTAAGAAAATACTTCTATTAGTCTATAGGCTAAGCAACTATCAACAACTGATAATGATTGAGAATATTCTAGGGTTTTCATTTTGTTATACCTCATACGTAAATCCAAGAGACATTAAGGTAAGGTCACAGGTGACCTACATCGATGCTGACAATAATGGCTAGATTAAGGTAAGGATGGTTGAATCCTTATTCTGGCAACTACAAATAATGTATGAACTTTGTCCTATATTGCAATTAATAAAAGAAACAGAACTATGTACGTCCTCATCGTTGTATTCAGTGGTCAGCCTTGGCTGCTCAATTATATTTGCTGGTCCCTCCATTATAAAATCTTATCTACTTGACTTCTGTGTTCTTCCTTGAGCTAGTACTGATTTTTTTTATGAAATTAGTTCTTTGCCTCGTAGAACAAAGGAAATACTTCGAATAGTCTATACTCCACTAATTATAAACAATATGAATTCTACTAGTGCGTCCTACTATGACCGTGCAGCTGAGTTGAAAGCATTTGACGAAACAAAAGCCGGTGTTAAGGGCTTAGTAGACAATGGCATATCAACAGTTCCCCCAATTTTCATTAGTCCGCCCATTTCATCCTTAATTTCTTCTCCTCCTCGGAAAATCGATGTAAGTATTCCCATAATAGACCTTGGTGACATAGCAAAAGATCCAAGTTCACGGAAGGATGTCATTGAGAGAATTCGAGATGCATCCGAGACATGGGGGTTTTTCCAAGTGGTGAATCATGGGATTCCTGTCTTGGTTTTGGAGGAGATGCTAGAGGGTGTGAGAAGGTTTTATGAGCAAGATGTTGAGGTGAAAAAGAGCTATTACACCAGAGATGTGACCAAGAAGATGGTCTATAATAGCAATTTTGATTTGTTTACCGGACCAGCTGCTAATTGGAGGGACAGTTTCTACTGTCGCATGGCTCCTCATTCTCCTAGTCCCGAAGACTTACCATCCACTTGCAGGTCAATTTCTCAATTTCCACCTCTATTTCCGTGTTTCGTTTACAGTTTGTTTTTCCATGACCAAGTTAAACATAGCTCAATAGTCAATACACCTCTAATTAATATGTCAGAGGGGCATAAGGATTGAGTAGGAGTACGAATTGGTACATGTTAGAAATATTACACAGAAAACGACTCTGAACCACTAATTACAATACAATAAAATCTGAAACTAAAACTATAATTACAGACAATAATTATAACAA
>CAAKMY010061138.1:0-22875 GCA_901111285.1 Corrigiola litoralis
GTACTGTACTTAGTATAAAAAATAAACGGCATATCTATTGGCATAATACTCTTAGTGTTGCAGTGGTAGGTGTGTTTGTTTGACAACTTCTATACGGTTAAAACATCCCTGGTTTAAGACTAGCTAGCTACCAACACTATCTCTTTTTTTCTACACTACTAGGGCCCAACTCATCTTTGCGGAGTATTTTCAAATTTGGTTTATTTTGTTTTACTTTACCTTTTTTTTTGTCCCCAACTCATCTTTTATAGATAATTTTGCTCTTTGATCTCTATGAAACCTTTTAAACTTTGTTTTAGTTGGTTTTTAATTAATTTGAAATGCATAATAAACATGAACTTATGTTACCACTAATTTTTAATTTAAGATATATATATCGTAAAGTCCGTCAAGACTCTAATTTAGTTTTTATTACTCTAGCCATGTTAATAAAGGAAGCTTAATTAGTTTTTAACTCAATACTATTTAAAATTAAATAATGTATTGTTTGTTTACATTATTGGTCAACTGAAATTTTATCGTTTACAACTTACTTGCATCCATTCGAAAAAGAAAAGACGATAACTCCATTTAAAAAATCTAACTTAATATATTTGTAAATGTTAAATAAATAGGGCCTTTATTTGGTACTTTGCCCCGGGCCCCGAAAATGTCAGGACGGGCCTGCATAGGGCCGTACATTTCCATATCAAATTTGCAACCTGGAATGGTGTACGTGTACCAAGCAGGCAAACAGATGTGATTAAGAAAAGACTTATGGGAGAATATCCCAGACCCATCCTTTGTCCATATCCTAGAATCATCAATACAGCAAGGTTGCAAGACTGGTAAGAGCAAAGTCAAACAAGAGAGCTCCTCAATCTCCTTATGATGAAGATGGCTTTTGCAAACCAGAACCCAAATAAGATGCCGAAACAGAGGGTTCGTGTAGCACAGGCATTTTATAAATTCGAGGAAAACATCCTCCCAAAACCTCACTAGAAAACCGTTCCCGACCTTGCATCTGACAAGGGAAGAAAAGATGAGAAATTTGGGTCACAAAGTTCCACGGACAGGCATGAGTGACATGGGTGTCCTACCATTCTGATGCAAATTGTGCGTACTCTTTATAACCCAGAGCATCAGGCTCTAGGGTAAAAGGTCATAGCCATTTGCCTACCAGAGATATGTTACTTACTCTTGACAACTAGATGGCACAGAGAAGGTTCTAGGGAAAAATGCCATAGCTAGAGAAACTGGGACTAAAAGAGGGACAGGCAGTATAGAGAAATACTTGACAAGAAAGATCTGAGGGGTACATAAAATTGTCATACTGAAAATCATTTGACACTTCCCTTTACAGAGCGACTAGATGGACATGAGCCATTCTTTCAAGGTCTACAAATGTAATAGGATCTTCAGTTCCCAATACTTATGCACTGCTTTGAAGTGAATAATCTAGTGATATTTAAAGGTTAAAAACAAAACTTCCAGGTCAGTCAGCCACAAGATCTCAGTGTTGCTACTTTGATATGCCAAGTGAGTTTAAATGTCAGAGTTGGGCATGAAAACTCTAAATTTCCCACCAGAATAGACAGCAAAAACATTTTGTGGAAAGAAAAGAAAAGGGAGAAATTACGAAAGTGCATGACCAATGTCATAGGTACCCAGATGGTGGACATATTACGTAAAAGTCAAGGTAACAAGTGTACAGGACATTGCCAAGCTTCAGCTGCAAGAATTATGTATTATTCCCAGCACTAAATACAGCTTGGTGTTATTCCGCTTCACATGCTCCCACATCCTATAATCCTCAACCTCACATGTTCTACAATGCTTGTGTTTCAGATATGGAACCTAAGCATTTCTTCGCGACGACAGGCCTGTGTCTGAGTGACATATATAGCCCCTCCCAAGGCCATAACCATTTTTCATATCTTCTTTTTGTCCTGTCTTCTCTTGAGCTATTCCGTTTTAGTATGCATCTTATATATACTCTGTCCCAAAATTTTTGCAGGGTTTGACATTCACAGTCACAGAGGTCTGACTATGTTCATTACTTCTTCCTAGATAAGTAAAGAAAAAAGTGCCAAGCACATATCTGAGTATGAAGCTAATAAAACAATTTTAACAATGTAAACCATTCTATATTTCCATACAAACTGGTCAAAGTTCCTTCAAGTCGAAACATGGCAAACAATTTTTCTTTTTTCTTTTTTCTTTTTTCTTTTTTTTTTTTTTTTTTTTTTGGGGGGGGGGGGGGGTTTTTTTTTTNNGGATATTTTATCTTCAGTAGTCTGCTTGTTCTAAGTTTACTCCTACATCAGCTTTGATCAACTTCCTAAATTATACTATTATATGCACTGCATTTTGGCACTGATTCGATCAGCCTCAAATTATATCTAAAGTTCTGAACAATTTCATGTCTTTAATGTAAATGAACTAAAAGGGCATTTCACTTCTATAGCAGTATATATTACCTTACACATTTCGTTTCTTCCTAGTGCATCACCAATCATAATAGAAGACCTACATGCACGTGAGGCTAGCATTGCACGTACTCTCGAGGGACAAACTGAATCAGCTGTATCCAGCTTGTAAGTAGTCATCATTAAGCATTCTCCTTGGCCATCCGAAAGAGTAGAAATGAGCTCCTTCACATCTGTTACAATTTAAAGCACATTAAGAAGCCATATAGACAAAATATCAGCAGACAAAACAATTTCGAGACAATAGGTAAATGTCAAGCATTATTTACGAGTGAGAAGCAAACATTGTCTAGCTCAGCCAGATAATTATAAAGGCCATGACTACTGATGTATACATTTCCCACTTCAAAGTCATTGCAAAGCAATCGAGAAAGAAATATATAAATTATAGTGAGGAGTCTCTTTAGTCAATTACGGCTAGCAAATTGTTATTTCTAGCCATGACTGGCCAAACAACACTTGCCAGAAAAACTAACACCTGTTATACATGGATAGATGAGGTATATTCTGAATTGGCATGTAAGTATTTCCGGATTTCTCGTTCATTGAGCGATAACGCACCAAAATAATATTTTTTTTAAGAGACATAGAAAATCGTAGATGCGGACGATATGCCTGTCTAACTCTGTCCTCAAAGAAACTGCACCTTTCGAGTAAGCCTTTAATTGATTTTTTTTTTTTTTTTGAGAAGAAAAAATCCATGTTCAGTTGCAGCCTTCCTTTCCTATAACTCTATAAGACTAGATAGTTCTGAAAAGAAATTTATAGTTCAAAAAATTAGAGCTTCATTGTTGCATTTTCCTCTCAGAAAATAGCTCCCGAGTGGCTTGAGATGAGTGTACTAATTAGAAGGCTTTGGTAGCCCCAAATCTTGTGTGGAGACCAAAAGAACAGGATGTCGTTCTGTGTTGACTTGACATCAGGATTAGAATGGGATGTTATTGCCAAAGCCAAGATCTGTTTGCTATTTGACAAATTAGTTTTTATGCCCGTTCTTACACTGAGACCAGCACCTTATGGAGAGGCCAATGAGCCAACAGATACAACTAGATGTCAGATGAGCATGTAACCATTGTGAGCATAAATCAGCAGCAGCGGGTAACCATGTGACTAAATCAGGTCTAGCAATAAGAACAGCATATATAATATAACTAAGTAAAGTGCTGCAGGAGTATTAGGAGATCAAGCAGAAACGGTTGGATGGTAAGAGCTTAACTTAGCCTAGACATTGACTAAGGTCAATCAGGAGACAAAAACTTCCCAATAAAGATTGATAAGGTCTAGAGCTAATGAACAAGCATGGTGTATCATTCCATGCAGAAATGCAGGAGGACCAATTCAATCATGTTGTTCAATTCCTGCAAACTAAAAAAGGAAGGTATCACAAATTGCAGCACATTGCATACACAAAACCTGAATATACCAGCCATTTATGCTCAATGCCAGAGAACCAGCAGCGTGATTTTACAAAGCAACGTCTCCTGCATGTGGCATCGTTTCGGAACGGAAGGAATAGAAGAGCTGTTTCAAGCTGGTGGGGATTGACTAGTCAATACTAATGCTAAGATAATTGATTTTGGACACAATATTTAAAGCTGTTGTCAGAGATAAGCTATTCAGCTTAAAACTTGTGGTTCGCACTGACTGAGTTGTACTAATTCAGTAATTCTACTTTCAGCTTTTCTAAGGGTTCCTGTTCTCAATTGTTGTACAGTCAATCTGGAAAATAATTAACTGATTTTACCTTAGTTCAGGAATTGGGCCCTTATATAAGTTGCTGTCACGAGAACTCCTTGTCCTCTGATGATTCCTTCTTTTTAATAATATTCTATTTTCCTGCAGACAGAAAAGGTAGGGGGAATTCCCTGGGGTAGCACATAACTTCCTAAGCTACCACTTACCACCTCATAATGGAAAAGAAAAAAGCAGAGAAGGATCTGTTCCATTACATTAGCATGCCCAATGTCGATCTATCTTCTTACGTTTTTAAGGCTCTTAACAACATCTAGCAGACCAGAAACATTCCAGGTTGGACTCTTCAAAGGGTTTAGGACGAAGTTGCACATAATCATACGATGAGGAGATATTTATATGAGTAAATAACAGCTAACTGCTTTAAAAATCTATAAGCTAATTCCATCAGGCCAGGACTCGCCACTACAATTCATTACATCCATTGACCTAATCAATTCTCCCAAACAGTAATTTCAGTTCTTTTGAAGTGTCAAAATAGTCACACTGCAGTAAAATCCAGGATGTATATTTTGAAGAACTTCTATGCTTCAAGAAAAAATATTTTTCAGACACATTCTTTTTATAAAGTAGAAAAGAGTTATATAAAATATAATAGTGGTATAGGACAAAATAGGGGATGACACCAAAACCTATTCCACCAGGAATGTCGCCATCGTCTTACTTTATTTGGAGGTTCTGAACGGAATTAGCACTGGTGCCACCAAATCAGGCCATGCTGGTCATTGATGTACATGCAAGATGTCACTAATCTAGTACGATAGTCCGAAAGAAACGATAATGATGGGTGCTACCACTTGAACACTAGCAAAAGTTTTGCAAGACTTATCAAAAAGGGTAAGTTCAGTCCTAGATCACCATTCTATTTTACATATTCACCATGTCATCAATACAAGATAATGCTCAAATACATAGCGGATGAAAGGAGAAAACATAAGATTTATTCAACTAACGAGGCTACTATAAGGAATAATACGTCTAGTAACACCAGAGTATCTACATGGCACCAGTCATCTAAATATTTCATTATAATATTCTCTATTTCTTTCACCAAATAATTTAGAACTTCTACATTTTATTTTAATTTACTGAGAGAAAGAAATGACACATAGTTCTTCAACACAATCAATAACACATGAAATTTCCAGCGTACATTGACATGAATTTGCTATGGCCTTCTTTGTAAGCCATTACATAACAAAATTATTTACAATAACAGAAGCACAATAACATTGGAATTGCTATAATTTATTAGATTGAAGAGGAGCTTCAGACAAGAACAAATATTAGGAAAGTTTTAATACAAGTATTACCTTCAACTCCAAATGTCATGTTTTTACTGAAAGGCACAGCTTTTAACTGAAAACGGGTGCCTGGAGAAGCATGTAGATCCTCTTCCAAAGAGAAACCATTTTTCCTACAGGCGTTGTGATTCAACTATTATATGAAGAATAAAATGCTGCAGCTATGTGAATAAAACATGAAGAATGAACTGGAATTAACCCTGCAGTTTACAGATGCATACATAAAAAATAAAGTTTTCACAGGCGATAATAGTATAAATGATACATAATAAAAAATTTAAGAAAAAAAGAAGAGATAACGACAACCACATCAAAATAATTGGGCTATTCACGGTTTCTACACCCGTATACATGGTCTATGATATTCAGTCTCCAATCCTGGAACTTTCGGAAAGTATCCCAAAAGTAGTCAGTGGTTTCATAAAGGTGTTTTCTACGTCTTGATTAATCCATTTAGCCCTTTGGTCAGCACGTCGTCTTTCCTAAGTGAGCTAAAAAACACTATAATATGGGATACGGTATGATCTAGCAGATGGTTCTGTTAAAATAATACACCATCAGCTTTTCAACTGATGAGATCATTGTCATATCAGCAATATCATAGTACATATGGGTTGTAAAAACTTTCCTGAGAGTTAGATTATATTAAGGAGAAGAAAATAGAGATCAAATAGACCCTCAGGCCTCCAACAATTACAGCATAAATGTTTAGGAGGAAGAGACCTCAGTAACATGAAATTCCATGGTGGGTCGAAAGATTACGAACAACAGATATCTGTTTGCCTTTGTGAAGGCTATTATTGGTAGCATTTTGATGACGAACAAAAGAGGATTTGCAGACAGGTAAATGTTGTTGCAATATTAAAATGAATAGACTGACCACGTATTATTAAGGTACACTAAGAAAATCATGCAACAATTACAATATCCATTGAACTATTAAGATCTTGAAGACAAATCTTGAGGCATCACCTCCCAAGAAAACACAAGACGAAAATAGGCAAGAGCACACATGGAACCATGCAGTAAACGAAAGATATACATACATACATACATACATACATACATACATACATACATACATACATACATACATACATACATACATAGAGAAAGAAAGGGGGGGGGGAGGGGAGAGAGAATTTACTGTAAATGACTACTGTACCTGATTATATCCATGTGCATGGAGGCAATAATTTCCTCCTCTGGGGATAGCTCCAACCTGATTGGCCTGCTTGAACAAACATATAAATTAGAACATTACTTCTACTAACTACCTTAACTAAAATATGATCATTCATACATTCAAATTTAAATGAAGATGCGTAGCTGGGTAATAATAAACATCTAATTTAGATATCCATTATTAAAACCAATCTGTACATGTTGAAAGTTCCTCAGTAAATAACTAAGTGCAGGCCCCAACCACAAAAGTTAAGGCCACAGACAACGTTAAGAAAATAGCACATTCTTTTTATATAAAAATAAATTCTTTTCAGAGTAATATTGGAAGCATCATAGGGCAAGGAGTCCTCCACTCCTAACTTTAAGATCACAAATGAGCCCAATTCCGTTGAAGAATGGTACTTGGAACACCTTTTAAAGCACCCGACGCCTTGGCCCACAGAGAAACTACAAAAATATCATTCCCCAATTGTTATCTAGAAGATGAAATTTCTCCGAAAAAATGCAAGGATTTTGCTCAAACCACATACACCAGTATTTCAAAATCTACACACTTCCAAAGAACTTTCCTTTTTTTTAGCCAGCCCAAGCCCACAAATGTACATCGAGGGAGATCCACCACAAATTCAAGACACACCAAATTTTCCTCACCAATGGCAAGTAACCTGAGCCAAAGTTTTAAAGCTAAATCTGAAAGAAGAAATAAATGGTATCCACACTAGCTCAATTCCCATACTTTCACAAGAAAATCTGGTGATTTCACTTCAATACGCAGATCATAGCGTTTCTATTTATGAACGATTTCTGCTACGATTTTTGGATTTGAAACGAAATTCGATGGGCCCCCTAGTAAATTTTTTAACACTAAGTCTGAGTGTGACAACCGGCCTACGACGTTAAAGGTTATCATAAGTATCAACTTTTCCTAACGACACAGTCCAACAAAAAGCCCACACCTATCATTAGCACTCCAAATTGTATCCGTAAGTCAGCTCAAAGAGGAGAAATTTGGCTTAGTCAAACAACTCACTATGGACTTGAAACCGAAAAAACCTGAAGTATCTACCGTCCACATTCTCACATTCCTATCATCTCCCAATGCATGAATACAATGTTACTCGGACACCTTACTTCAGGCATGGTGTCCCGTGTCCACACTACAGGACGCTAAATACGACACTAAATACATGTTGGACATTGATAGTCAGCGCTAATATTAGAGGAAGAAGGTAGTTTCCATCACCACTTTCCACCATCCCATCATTAAGAGGCTCGTCCCTACCTCTAATATTACATATAAAGCTACTAAAATACTAAAAGAATGGTTGTGTTCAAATAAAACTATGGGTTTTCTTGGGGTAAAAGTAGTTGTACAATTTTTTGTTTCTGAAGTGTCGAACTAATTGTATGACACCCTTGACGTGTCCTATTAGTTTCCACAAAACCATGTCCTAGTGTCCCCAGATTTTGAAAAAATAGTGTCAGATCTTAGGAAGGCGAGAGTCGTGTCCGACACTAAAACATAGCCTGAGTCATGATGTCAAAAACAGAAACCAAGGCAATGAGCACCTCCATCTCCCAGCCGTAAGGATACCTATGCAAAAGAAGATCCCACAAATTCCCCTCACTACTAAGAAAATAAGACAGTGCAGCATTATGAAGGCTGGAAAGACCATAGATAAAGGGGTACAAGGTAGAAAACACACATCACCTTCAAACACATCCTCCCAAGAGGCAACTGTATCACCCTTCCCCACCTTATATGAAACCACCAATAAGAGAGTGTGATAGCTAGGTATTACATGCCCCAACTAAAGAATACCGACCATTACTCTGAAGACCATTCCTGCTCTTAATAATCTGATGCCACAATAATCATGTCTATAAGGAATAATGTCATCATCATTTACCCAACAAAGCCATATTCTTATGCACCATTTAACCAAGTTCTATAACCCCCCCCCCCCCCTTCTGCCTTTGGCCTACAAACAACATCCGATGTAACAAGATGATTCTTCTACATAAATCTCCAAGACCACACTGCAAGAAACCTCTCATTATCTTCTACCAATAGGTTAAAAAGTGACAAATAATATAACGGCAACGAGGAGACACAGGAAGTAATCAAGGTAATCTACCACAGAAGGATCACACTTAATTGAACATAATTCCAAAATACGAAAGACTATAAAGATCTAGAGCTTGGGCACTTGAGCTCACTCCATATTTTAATGACTTGCTGGTCAGTCCCATTCAAAAAGCAGATGTGCTTCATATCATTCCTGTTATCTGCAGTGGTTAGAGACCAGATCAACGGTTAACAATTTATGGAAGACTAATGTGCTGTTGCAGAGACACGTTTGCACTGTGTTGTAGGCTACACCTTGACTAGAATCCAAACTAAATGTCCGCCAACCGAGTATTGATTATTTATAAAACAAAGAGTCAAGTTAATATCTCCCAAACTACAGGATATTTTAAGCCTAAAATTTGTATACCAGCAGAATATACATTTTCCCAAGTATATAATAATTGCTCCCAAGAATAACAACAACAGCATTAGAGCTTTGAGTTGGATCGGCTAACATGACTCGTCATTAGGAACCGTAAAGGTTTTTGAAACAATATCATAAAAGGAAGAATTTCTAAAAAAAATTCACAATAGAATTGCAAAAAAAATAATCCAAAATTATTATTTAAAAGAGAATAGGCCTCCTCAATATTTTTTTTTTCTCTCTATTAAGCCATATCCAAAGTTAGACTCTCATCAACGCAAAGAAGCCTCATATCAGTCTTAATAACTCTTACACACGTCGTTTTATGTCTCCCTCTACTCCTCGGTCCATCCTCATCAATCCTCTTAAAAAGTGCATCACAAGGTCTTCTCCTCACATGGTTAAACCAACATAGGTGAATCTCTCACATCTTATCCTCAATATGTGGGACTCTCTCCATTAAGCCAGAAAAAAAAAGAGTTTGGATTAAATGAAAAACAAGATGGAGTTTACCGTGGTTGGAAACTTTCATGGTCCAAATTTATGCTAGCTAGTTCTAAGAAAATTAGGAGCAAGCATGAAAATTGTCCATATAATACGAGGCCATGACATTCATCCGTCAGAGGACTGCACTTCATCGAATAAAATCTTACCGGAGTAAAGGCTGCTGGTTCAAGACAGTCGATTGTGAGAGGCGCTCGAAATTATATTTCTCATCAGCTGCATGCTGGTGATAGAGAAAAAGTAATCACTAACCGAAATTGCAATATATAACTTTTGTTTTGCAAGAAAGCAGAACAAAAAAACTTGCCACTTATCGTAAAATAGCCGTTCTGCAAGAAGGTATAGTCTTGACTAAATAGTCAATGGTTTAACATATCAAATTACCTGATCCACAATGAACAGGTCTTCCTCTAGCTTCCCAATAATAAAGCCAAGATTAAACTGCCCAATCACCTGCATATAGAAGCAATTTGTTAAGCTTGACAACTCAAATCCAGATGACACAAGAGCAGAAATATCTAACAGGTGATAAATATGAATATCACACCAATAAGTTCTGGAAACAGGCTAGGAAAGACTGCGAGGCAGACTTCGTAGCAGAGCTTCAAAACCGGTCAACGAGCAAAGTGTACATGAGCGCAGTCAAGTGCAGATGAAAGATAGCTAGGCTGGAACCATTTTATTTCGAATTGGTTGTGAATGCTTAAGTCTCACCCAGAATCATAACGATTGAGTTAGCCCAACGAGTTAATAACGCCATGTCATTATTCTTTTTCTCTCATAAGCTCACCAAATTTAGTGATATGTGACTAGAATGTCTCATGACCTACACTAGAGTACAAAAATCATTCCCACAGACTTAAAGCATAATAAACTTAACGGAAATAACGAGACAGATAACAGAAAGACAAGTTACGACCAGAAATAGATGAAATGACAGCGAACGTGAGGGAAAATATGCTATCTTTTGAATATTGTGTTTGATCTGCTTTTAAATATCATGTTTTGTTTCCTTAGTTACACAGAGCTGTATCATTTGGTCATAACTTTACCATTCAGGTTAATACACTTCTAACCTAACGCAGAATATTTGGATTCTGAAGAGTCCAGTTATACCAGTTGTTAACACTCTCCATTGCACAGTTAGCTCATCTCTGGACTCTGGTGGTTTGGTTCCAGGTCCTAGTGTTGGCCTTGAACAATCATTAAGGCTATCTAGTCATGAATTCATTCTTGGGATCTTGGACGCAATAGGTGTAAATTCATTGGATTGTACCCATCAACACCAAGCACTAAAAGTAAACATGGTAGGCTGGCCGCTGACAATTAACATACTCAAGTTTATCTCCACGCACAAGATCTGTATGAACAACTAACCTTCATTCTCGTAAAGTCTCTCTTTCTAAAAAGCCTTTCCAGTTCAGTGGTTGCAGCAGCTAAAGAACTGGATTTCCCTTCTTCATTGTACACCTGTGAAAGCTCCAGTGTAGCAGCAGCATAGCACCTGTATATAATCACTAAGCCTCTAAAAGGAATAAATAACAAATAATGACACAAGAAGACTGCACCATTTATTTCCCTAAATAATTTTAAACAACCTTTTAGCTTTTGTTCTTGCACAAGAGCTAGAGCTTGAATGCAATATCGATAATTTCTGCTGCCTCCTTTTCATAAGGTCTTTGATATGAAATTGCAAAGTGGAAGACGCCTTTTGAGCAGAAAAAGGTAGAGGAGTGTCTTGCAACGGATGAACTCCAAATGATTGATTTTCAAGTTTCTTTTGTGAATTTGTTCTACTTGAATCAATTGATGCGGTGTCTTCAGGGAGAGGCATTTTTTCCTCCTGAGGTCTGACATCCTGAAATTGAAGTTGGTTGGAATAAAATACAGAGAAACTGAGCTAGTTAACAGTCTTTTTCATATATCTATAGCAAACAAAGTCTCGAAAAGAGAAACACTTCCATAGGCCTTCTGCAGCAGTTAAAGTGAAAATAAGAAACCTGCTAAATTTTAATACTTCTCGTAGTGTTGATCTAAATTCTGATGTCAAGTGATCATTTACAGAAAATTGGATCTGGGCAACTCACAATTTAACTACTTAATACAGTAATTTATCAGGACATTTTCTCTCTGAATTCATTGAAGAGTGGGGGACGAGGGCAGGGAAGAAAACTCAGGATACACACAGGAAAAAGGGTCCGCAAGTTCATTACATGGAGGGGAAGAATGATTCACATCCTCTAGAAATACCTTATTCACATTTACGTATAGTTTAAATAAGTTCACCCCAACGCCAAGTCTATCTCTCATGCAGGAGCCACCAGCATTTTTGTTTGAACTTATTATTTCACACTTCTCATAGGTAGAACCTACCTCTGTGTGAATTTAAACTTTATTTTGGAACATTTCACTTATATGTGGAATCATCACAACACGTGGCAGAAACATTGTTGATTTGATGCTGGTGGCTTTCTCTTTTAAAAGAGAAAAGAGAAATGATCAACAATGTTTCTGCCATCTCTAGAGGGGGGAAACTAAAAGCAAAGTTCATTCCTATTATTGTTTAGCCCTTCTTACCATGCTCCCATCAGGTAAGAAATAGACTTTTATTACACGTTTGCGGATGAAAGTTAGGAAGGAGGCACCTCACTTTTTCTTTCCCTCTCTACACCACTTGGTCAATATACATTGTGGAATTATTGAGCAAATATTGTGATGTTGTCAAGCAAATTTATGGAATAAATTAAAGCCAATTTTATCCTATGGAGGAACAAAGTGATATTATAAATGAAAGTGAAAGACTACTTTATGCAAAATGAAAGTATTAAGCGAGCTGCTAAATATATAGATAATAAATTATCATCTATGAATCTTGCCTTAGTGTTGACCTGGCTTACTTACAAACGTTTGAATAACAGAGCTATTAACAATCCAATGAGCACCCATAACACAGATAGACAGATTTAAAAATGTGAACAAATAAGTAAAAAGGAGAATATGAATTTTCTCAGTGATTATAAAATTATTTGCAAAAGTAATCAGCCAAGAGTACGGAAAACCTACGTACCTCTGCTACTACTTCCAAGCAAGTGTCTCTATTACTCAGAAGGGAACCGCTTACTTGATCTAAATCTCTATCAGGTTTAAAATACTTGGATGTTTCATTCTCAAATGGCCCAGGAGAATCACAGTCATGATGGAACTTAGTGGGTGACGTGACAGCAGCCAAATGCAATTCAGCATCATTGTTTTCAGAATCACAACTAACAGATTTATTTCTCAAAATTGGGGCTTCAGATATCGGAGCTGATAGGCTTTCATGCTTTCGTTTATGCAGAGAAACAAACTTGGTAAGTGAAGATTGAATGGAGACCGACCCATTGGTCGAACTATTACGAACTACAACATCCTGTTCAGCCTCTCTTTGGCATTGTTTGTAACTATTAGTACTACTAGGCACTTTGTCTTGGCCTTCTGAATAACAATAAGCCTTCTTAATGCTGTGAGCCTTCAGACTAAAGTCCTTGTTGGGTGACTTTCTAGCATCTTTGTGCAGAATTTCAACAGACGACGAAAGATGGTTGTCCTTTTTCATAGAATCCATAATCATGTTATCTTCTGCAGCTTGCTTCTCATCACGTTCGGTAGGTTGAGTTCTTCCTGTAGATGACTGCCCCAAGACCCGCTGCAATCCCACTGGTAATGGAGATGAGATATCATCTTCCGTATCAGGTACCTCAAGACTCTGAACACTAAAATTGACATGATTGGCTGAGTAGATAGCCCCCAAAGATTCTCGTAAAGAATGTAAAATAGAGACTTCATCTGAGAAAAAGATCTTCCGCTTATCAGGTGTCACATTCACATCATATGCCATTGATGGAACAATGAAGTTCAGGATTACGATAGGATATTGCCGTGAGTTTGCACTTCTGTACAACTCATTCACAAGTTTACTAACTTTTGGCATATCAACAGGTCGACCATTTACATAAAAGAATTGCCTGTCACCCAAATGGCGTCCGCTGCCATTGCCAGATTTGGAGATGAAACCCTCAACTTTGCAGCTTTCTGACATTGAGATGCTCAAAGGCTCCAAACCAGAAAAAGTACTCATGCCAAAAAGTGTGATTATGTTATCTTTTAGTGATCCACTTCCTTGTGTTTTCAGGACCACTGATCTTGCACTTTTCCCAGACATATTAGTGCAGACTAGCCGAACCCCTTTAGCAATGAGAGCATAGGCCTGACAAAAGGGGGAATGCCACGTTAGATCAGTCACCTTCATTAATATGAATTATGTTAAGTAGTCTCTCGTTGATTGTAATTCACACTGCAGAATACTGCTAATGAGCAAGGAAGCCTTTCCGAAAACCCCCAGTAAAAAGGCCATACAGAGAGAATATAAAAAATGACTATTAAAAGATAAAAAAAGGGGTTTATCCTCATAAAAAACAATGGTTGACAAATTATATTATTAATTATGCCCATCAACTAGAGAGCAATATGATTATCATCTTTACTCACGTTCAACAAAGAAATAAGTTTCCCATACTCCTTCCGAATGTTACGACTGAATTCTTTGCTTCGAACAGGCAAATTTGAGAACAACTTCTTAACTGTTACGGAGGTACCGACTTTTCGTGCCGTCTTCTTTTCAGCTACTAACAGACCTGAGTGGTCAAAAGTCAAGTGTGTAGCAACTGACTCATTCTTTGTTCTAGTTTCAACAGTCAAATTCCCCAAAGCACAAAGGGAACTCAATGCCTCTCCTCTGAAACCAAACGTGGCAAGGGACTGAAGGTCAGGAAAAGCTGCCAATTTAGAAGTATGATGCTTAAGGGCAAGAACCTGCACAAAGCAAAGGATGAATAAGTATACACAGTCACAGGAATTAACACATTCAGGCTAAAGGTCAGACAGCCATTCATCAACTTGGTGAAAGTGCTCTAATTCAAGAAACATCCATATGTAGGCATTGAACTAGAACCAAATAGTATCCGAACAACAACGTGGGCCTGAATAGATAAAAAAGGAATAGCGAGCATCACAGAAGAGAAATAATAGCAATCCAAATAGTGATCCACAGTTTGTAAACTCCTGAAGGTGACTCACAAGGCTCCCAACTACTACAGAGCATTAGGGAAGGGGTGGGATGTACATAGGTAATAGCATTATCCTGACAATTTTAGAGAAGATGTATCATTTTAGATCCTTGATCAGAAAGGCATCAAATTGCACATAGCCATATAAGAGATAATAGTAGTTATAATATGATGGTGAAAATTTTCCCAAGTAGTGACTCTTCCCGGTTTGTTCAAAAATGGATGCAAGTCAAACTTCAATAAGCAAAGCCTGACCCTCACACAAGATCAAAACTAGTGATAAGATTTTTCTTATGTTTGTATGCCATCCACTATACTTCCAGAGAAATGAGCCTTTTTGACATTAGTTTACTTGTTGCACCCTTGCTCCACAGCCACCTCCACAGCCACGGAGGATGTTGCCTGAGTAGCAAATAGAGTCATAGAACCATTTAAGAAAGTGATATCATGGTTTCATTAGGGTTAAGAGAACGAGACGCAAGTGCATAAGAATTCTTCTTGTGATCTTAGTAATATTTGTTTTAAACATAATTGGACAGGTAAGGATCATCTCAAACAAGCCACTATTTTAAGAGAATCCATGAGATCAAGCAGCTTAACAAGTGTCCTGCAGACAAGTCATTATTTCTCGATTATCATGAGATTAAGCAGATCATAAATGGGGATATATACTCATATAAGTTAAAATCGTGACCTTCAAGACAAGTTCTATAACAGAACAAAACCGAAGGACTTTGTAATTTTTCGCTCCTTGCATTTGAATGAAAATCGTATTCTCAAACTCCATTGTATGTCCACCTCTTAATAACCTTTCTTGAAAAGTAAACAACCAATGTGTCCGAGGCATAGGATCCTAAATGTATTTTCTTATCCTATTTGTTTCAAGTTGCAACATCAGTCTTGTCCATTGTCAAATTTGTTTTCTTTGACAAAGAATGAGAAGGAAGCGCAGAGGTAGTTGCAATCTTAAGTGAGGCAAGTTTCACTAGAAGATACTTTCAGATATATGATGTGAGACCCCCGTAATCCCGTTGTAAAGTCACACTGTTCATGTAAAAGGACGATACATGCTCTCAACCTTTCTAAACCTATTTCTCAAACAGATCCTGGTTTACTGTAGTGCAGATACTTGGAAAAACACCCCATGTAGAAAACTATAAACTTTTCTAGGTTGTAAAAGTAAATTAAGCAATCGCGGTCACAGTATCAGTATTAGTATCAGTATCAGGGGCATCTTTCTCATATACTAGCTGACGATAAAGCTTTCCGCCTCCCTCTTCCCCAGACCTATATCCCCTACCACTGTGTATGTGTCCATTAGCCAAGACAGGACACATTGATATTTGCAGATTAATAACAAAGTCTCTCATTACTCAACATTTCTCCTTCAAAACAGGACAGACTGAGAGCAGTATGTAGGCTTTACAACAGGCCAAATAAATATATCCCCAACATCATATACGGCAACAAAAATAATATATTTTAAGTTGAAAAAAAGGTGGTCCATTAACATGACATCCTCTCGACAGAGAAGCTTATCTTTAACACAAAAACTTCCGCTCTCGTATTACTTCACCATGCAAATATGCAAAGATGAAATCACAGCAACACGAATATCGACAGAACAAAATACCTTTACATTTATCTCAATATCTACATATCGAAACCCTTTGCTAACACTAGTCATTGCGTCATTGCATGTATATTATATTCAGTGGCAAAACATAGATATTTACATGCTTTTCATATGCAATATCCACATGCAACTACCCATTTATTAGCAAAAGTTTCAATCACGTGGACCGTGGAGGGTAGCTCCTTCAAATATGTGCTGGCTCGTCTTCAAAGACCTAATCAAACCAAGTCACTAAAAAAGCTCAGGCTAAGTATTAGTCCTGCTACTCAAAGTAAAGAGAAACTGCTTCCCCATAATCACCAACCATAGATCATCTCACGTCTCACAAGTTGCATAACTCCGCAATTCACTCTAACTTCTTGTAGGCAAACATAGAGATATGCCTCGTTCTAGCGTAATATAAATTTGCGGTTTCAACCAGTTGACTAGAAGATGCACTACTAGTACAGCTGTACAGTAATTATAGACATGCCACTATGCTCTTCGAATTCGCCACAAGGGTATAAAACTAGCCAATTCTAACACTATACACCAACCCACGTCACTTTGAAAACTACTATACTCAGTCCAAAACGACTCAACAATTACAAGCTCCCTTTTCTGGAACCCTAACTACAGCATTAATTTCCAACTCTCTCCACAGTCACAAAATTCACCGAAATTCGTCTCATTATCAAATACTAGCTAATCTAATTCCTCACATGTATACTAACTGCATGCACGTATCATAAAGCTCATTAAACTTCCACAACATAAACCATATATTATTGAGGACAACGGAGAACTCAGTTGGTTAGAGCTCCCATACCCCAATCACGAGGTTGGGAGTTCATTCTCATCTGCGACTTTGTGCGCTCCTTTCAGACCATAAGAAAGAAACATAATCATTCCAAATAAAATCATCTATTTAGCTACTAATATTACTCGAAACACAAAGTCTTATACGAGACCGTCTAATTTTAACTTAAAATTAACCCGGCTCAGTGTTAATCGAAAAATGACTACTTTAACCCAATTCACAACCACGTCTAATTTTAAGCTAAAAATTACACCGTCTTTCTTAATAATCCCAAATAACCTCATTTATTTAGCTATAGACGGTCTTAAAATGGTCAATTTAATCATAGTCTTGATAAAAAAAATGACCACTCAAACCCAATGCATAACCACGTCTAAAATTAAGTTAAAATTAGACAGTCTTTTTTAATAATTCCAAATAACCTCATTTATTTAGCTACTACTATTGCTGCAACACATAAAGTCTTGCATGAGACCGTCTAATTTTAACTTAAAATTAGACGGGCTTAGAGCGGTCACTTTAATCATAGTCTCAACCAAAAATGACCACTTCAACCCAACTCGCAACCACGTCTAATTCTGACTTAAAACCAGACCGTCTCTTTTAACAATTCCGCGCTCTCAAACACAGTAAAAATCAGACCTTGAAGTTACTAGGCGAAATGCCGGACCCATTATCAATAACCTGGAACCAGTCCTCGCCGTAATCCTTAAGGGCAATCTCGACACTCGTAGCGCCGGCGTCCAAGCTGTTCTCGACGAGCTCCTTGACGGCAGAAGAGAGGTCCAGGATAACCTGACCGGCGCATATTTTGTGCACCACGCCTCGGTTTATCGGCTTTATCGACGGCGAATCCGCCATTTACGACGTCGTTGCGGCGTCGTAAATGACAGTTGTGGGGAGTGACGACAGAGGGAAGTTTTGCCGCCAAAAATACTGAATTTACGCCGTTTTGTTTTGGTATTTTTTGTTTCTCATTATATATTTTCTGAATTTTTTATAACTTTTTGAATTTTTTTTAACTATCTGAACTCTTTTTAATTTTTTTTTTCGAATTTTTCGAGATTATTTTTTTGTGTATGTGAGTTATTTTGTATTTTAACTTTCTAAATATTTCTGAATGTTCTGAATTTTTGACCATTTTTAAACGATACTGAAATTTTGTGAAAATATAACAAAGAAAACGGTGTATAGAATAGGCTCTAGGTGGACGTAAATTGCGTGTGTTTACCATTATGAAAGTATAGGAGTATGAAACAAAATCCAAACAAGTAGTTTGAATTTTCGAGAAAAAGGTAGTGGACTCGTGTAACCTGAATTTTGAGGCGCAATTCGTGTAGAGCGGTATCCACAAATAGTCAAAGTATGAAAGTTGTGTGTTTTATCATTTTGAAGGTATATAAGCATAAAAGAAGACCGAGAAAAACAATTTGAAATTCCACTAAAAATCTTGTAGGCTCGCAAAAAAAAAAAAAAAAATCTCTATATGTAGATCACAAAAAAAAAAATGTTCGTTGGTATTTTTTATTTTTTATTTTTTATAATATATATAGCCTTTACAAGACTTATAATAGATATATTTTTCTGGGCAAATCATAAACTGCCACTTGGTGTGTGCAGAAAAAATTGGGGGACCGTGTCCCACTTTCACATATATACTAGTTGCCCGTACTTTATTTAGATATCAGTTTTTTTTATTTTATTTGGCCAATGAACAACTGCCACTTGTCGTACCTTTTCCCATGACATCCAAATTTTTCCCAAGATATATTGCATACACCTGAGAGTATGTACTATCAAATATATTTGTATGTACCTTTTATGTATTTTTTGACAAAAAAAAAATAATCAAAAGTAAATAAAAATACCTTAAGTTAGACATAAGAGTAGGTACTCTCGGGTGTACCTGATAATTTGCCAATTTTTTCAGTGTCAAAGTATGACTCTAAACTCAAGAGTGTCATGACTTTTTTTTGTTTCTTCTTTTCTTTTGCTGTTTTTCACACGTGAGAAGTGGTGACACTCAACTTTGAGTCTCACCAATAAAATTAGTTTGAGTAATTTGAAATTCTTTGATAAAGCCCCTCGGCTCACACATTGCGAATTTTGAAGTAGAGACTAGATGGGTATTCATGGATGTTCCAAATCCGAAAGTTACTTGTTTTATCATTGCGAAAGTATATAAGCATAAAAAAAAGACCTAAAAACAATTTTAAATTATGCAAAAAAGCTTATGAGCTTACGAATGACGATTCTGAGCCGCTATACGTAAAAACTGATTAATGATCCACAAATGGCCTAAACACGAGAGTTGATTGTTTTATCATTATGAAGGTATTAGGTATATAAGCATATTTCCCACCATAAAATTGTAAAAACAATAATAATTTTCCAAAATGGTAATTTTCCTTTGGGACATTTTTGTAGCCCCTTACAGCTCGTTTGGTATGCAATTGGGAATGGGAATTTGGGTGGGAATTTGATTGGGAGTAGATTTTGGGAATTCATCTTTTAAATCCCATTACCTTGTTTGGTATGACTTGGGAATTGATTAACAAGTATTTGGTAATAAAAGGGAAAATTACTTACATACCCTATTTAAATGGAAAGTGAGTGTGTGAGATTTGTCTATGAGTTTTTAATGAAGGGTATTTTAGTAAATATAATTAGAGGCTGAATTCCCAACACCAAATACCAGCACCCCCCTGGTAATAGATCATTGGGAGCTGGGGCTCTCAACTCCCATTCCCAATCCCATCTCAACTCCCACTCCCAACAAAACAAACAAGAAAATTTATATAATTGGGAGTTCAACTCCCATTCCCAACACCAACTCCCTCTAAACAAACAAGCTGTTAAGGCTTGATATAAAACTATTAACTTGTAGGCACTAGCTATATATATGCTAATATGCCTTGCACTATGTTAAGCAAAGAAAGATCAAATAAGTGAATTTGGTCTCATTATTAGAGTCATAAATCATTTAACGTTCAGAAGATGAGATTATGGAGCTATGTATTAAAAATGTACCTGAATGTACACATTAGCTTTCGGTAAAGACTTATGCACTTTAATTTTTTTGTTCAGGACCTGAGGTTATAGTTCATAGAAACGCGTATTAAATACGGAAAAACGTGTATTATTGTATTCTTAAAAAAAAACACATGCCCGTAAAAGAAGGTTTTTGCTAGCTTTTTCTTATGTCGTCTCGAAATAGCTTTTTCTTGATAGCTTAAATTATTAATTTGGTTTTTTATAATGATAAAAAAAACAAACTAATGTACTTATAATATCCACCAATACACATACGGTCTCTACTTATAGTGCCTCAAAAGTCGCATTGCATGGCCCAAGAGCTTTTTATTGGAATTTGAAAGTGCTATGTTTGGAAATTTTTCATGCTTATATAGCTTCATAGCGATAAAACAAGCAGCTTGGAGCCACTAGTCTTTCTACCATATTTACATCGGCGACATGAACACCGCAAAGTACTTTCAAAAGTTTCCTTTTACTCAAGTATCAAGTTTTCACTGTCGCATAATGTCCGACTACATCCAAAGTAGCAGACTTGTTGGGGCAAATATGATCCAAGGCCTCAAGATAGTTCAATAGTGATCGTCCTAGTTGCGAAAAGAAATTGTTGAACCTCCTGTTTGAATAACTCTCCACCAAAATTAATGAGCTTATGACCCCGACAGAGAAAAAGTAGCGAAGGGCCAAGAGTCCAAAGATGAAATCTGTTGAAGTTTATGGAGTAAGTTGGTAACCAAGCATTGACAAAGCCCAGTCACAAATCGCACCATCATCAGAAGCAAAAACTTGACTATATGGCGATAGTAAGAAAGAAAGACAGCAGTGTTATACACTTGTGTCAAGAGAACCCAACTGAAAGAACGAACTGATGTTTTAAAACAACATATTGTTTCTACAATTGAAAAAAATTTACACTGCAAAACCTCAAGTCTCGGTTTTTTCAATATGTGTAAGCAACGGTTCACCTCTCGAGATATTATGTGAAGACTTCCTTGACAAGGCAAGTAAAAAATGAGCTACAGCAGGATTTGGTATGATGTTTACAAGCAAAATTCGAGTCGACAATACTACATGGGGGAAGCCATTAATAAATACCGGCTTTAATGGATATTGTCCAAAGAAGCTCTGTATCAGAATTTACAGTCACTGCATCTCCTTCCACTAGGTTAGATGTACTTACTAAGCCACCAAAGTTCATCTCTGTGTCTGCTGATAAATCGAAGGAGAGAAATGATGTCAACCACATAATACAACCTATCGGACAAGGAAATAAAAGACAAGCAATAGGCAAAAAGAACACATGCCAATCTTCCTACTATTTCGATATGTGAAGGAGATATCGCATGACAAGAGTCTAGCAAAACAAAACAAACCAACAAACAAAATGGATGGCCATAATGCTAAAGAAGTTACTCCACATGCAAAAAAGGTTATCCGCCCCAATGTCTAAGATTACCACATCATCGTACTATTTGGCCAATCAAATGATTCCCTTCCCAATTTTCTAAAACTATAGCCCCTATTTAGAACATAATCCATCCTCACTATCCAACTAATAATCTAATGAACAACTAATACTTTCATGCAAAATTTGAGAAAATTGGTACTGAGAATTCAAATTAAGACAAAGAAATAGTGCAATAGTTCTACTTACTGAGGTTCCATTTCAATCCAGATGTAGAAGTATGAGAGGAAGGCGATCCTACTGGGATTAGTCCACAATGTGGACCAACAACAGAAGATTGAATATGAATTTCATGGCAATGAGTTTTAGGGAGAACTTGGATAAGACAATCATCCGAAAGAAGGATTATCCGCAAGCTGGAGAAACGATAAAGGACATTGATGTTCCCGGCTTCATGATCAAAACGTCCACCAAGTGCTCCAGTAACCAAAATACATAACTGCAAGGTATGTAATAATCAAAGAATAAATACACTTGAAAGTTGAAATCATAGCCATTAAACAACTTTTTATTGAAATGGATTTATAATTTTAATAAGGGACTAATAATGAAGTGACGAGGATGACCTACATACTAGAGTATTATTCATACCCCAGTGCCTACAAAGAGGTCCCCGCCCAAGCCAAGTAAAGATGACACACAGGCTAATTATCTGATAAGAAAATAAAAAAAGGTGATACTACGAGAGCGTAAAAGAGTAGATGAAGCAACTAACATTTGACTTCTCAACATCTGGCGTCAAGTTATTGATATGGGCTATACATTTGTGAAGGTCAGTAGTATCTTGATCACGAGACTCATCAACTGTATCACATCCCTGCCGACCCAAGATCAGCATTAGCAATAAGACAAGATAATTATTTCGGTAAATTATTAGCATTATAAACAGCCACAAAGGAAAAAGGAACATCAGTATGAGTAGAAAACATGTGTACAACATATAAGCAGTTTATGAGCTTATGTCAAGAGTAGAGAATGATTTCATATTCAAAAAGTAGGCCACTGGAAATACGAAACAGGCACACAGTTCACTGTACAACATACCATTAAACTGGCTCGTGGAATTATGGTAGCCATTACACAGGGGCGGAACTAGGAATTTTTTTAAGGGGGACCAAAATTAACTTTT
>CAAKMY010061149.1:0-16434 GCA_901111285.1 Corrigiola litoralis
CACGAAAAACACTCGTTTCGGCCCCGAAATGGAATCGGACGAAAATTAGCAGGAGGATTCCTAGACTCATTATATGAAGTATGGAACAATAAAATTCGCAAAAAGTAGCCAAGGCATAACCCAAACCATCGGTTTTGTCCATTATTCACATGCTCGAATAGAACGATAAACACACCTTAAATCTATTAAGAAGGCGGAATGGCATTGCTATATACTACAATTATGCTCCATTACACCCTAGGAGCATGCTCGGTCGCTTTCTAGACATTTTCCAAAAAACCAAAATCGACAGAAAAAGCCGGTTTTTGTAGACTGTAACCCACGAAAAAAACCTCGTTTCGGCCCTGAAATGGAACCGTACGAAAATTGGCGAGAGGTAACCTACACACATATAATGAACACATATAATGAAGAATGGAACAAGAAAATTGACAAAAAGTAGCCTAGGCATATAGCCCAAACCATCGGTTTTGTCTATTATTTACATGCTCGAATCGAGCGATAAACACAACGTAAATCTATTAAGAAGGAGGAATGACATAGCCATATACTATAATTATGCTCCAGTACACCCTAGAAACATGCTCGATCACTTTCGAATCATTTTTAGAAAACCAAATATCGACAAAAAAAAGCCAAATTGGTGGACTATAACCCACGAAAAAATGTCGTTTCGGCCCCGAAATGGAATCGAATGAAAATTGGCGGGAGGAATTCTACACACATATAATGAAGAATTGAACAAAAAAATAGGCAAATAGTAGCGTAGGCATAACCCAAACCATTGGATTTACATTATTCACATGCTCGAATCGAACGATAAACACAACGTAAATCTATTAAAAAGGAGGAATCACATTGTCATATGCTACAATTATGCTCCAGTATACCGTAGAAGCATACTCAGTCACTTTCGAAACATTTTTCGGGAAACTAAAAATCAACAGAATAAGCCGGTTTTTGTGTACTATAACCCATGAAAAAATCTCGTTTCGGCACCGAAATGGAATCGGACGAAAATTAGCAGGAGGCTTCCTAGACACATATAATGAAGTATGGAACAATAAAATTTGCAAAAAGTAGCCAAGGCATAGCCCAAACCATCGGTTTTGTCCATTATACGTCACATGCTCAAATCGAACGATAAACACACCTAAAATCTATTAAGAAGGCGGAATGGCATTGCTATATCCTACAATTATGCTCCAGTATACCCTAGGAGCATGCTCAGTCACTTTCGAAACATTTTTAGGAAAACAAAACAATGACAGAAAAAGCCGGGTTTTGTGGACTATATACCCTCGAAAAAACGTCGTTTCGGCCCCGAAATGGAATCAGACAAAAATTAACGGGAGGCATCTTAGACACATATGATGAAGAATGGAACAAGAACATTGGCCAAAAAGTAGCCTAATCATAGCCCAAACAATCGATTTTCTCCATAACTCACATGCTCGAATCGAACGATAAACACACAACAAATCTGATAAGAAGGCGGAATGTTATTGCATATGCTACAATCATGCTCCAGTTTACCATAGGAGTTTGCTCGATCACTTTCAGAACATTTCTGGAAAACCAAATATCAACAGAAAAATCCGGTTTTGTGGACTATTACCCACTAATAAAACCTCGTTTTCGGCCCGAAATGGAATCGGACGAAAATTGGCGAGAGACATCCTATACACATATAATGAAGAACGGAAGAAGAAAATTTGCAAATAGCAGCGTAGGCATAGCCCAAACCATCGGATTTACATTATTCACATGCTCGAATCGAGCGATAAACACACTTTAATCTATTAAGAAGGAGGAATGACTTTTACATATGCTACAATTATGCTCCACTATACCCTAGGAGCATGCTTTGTCACTTTTGGAACAGTTTCCGAAAAACCAAAAATCGACAGAAAAAGCCGGTTTTTGTTACCTATAACCCACCAAAAAACCTCGTTTCCGCCCCAAAATGGAATCGGACGGAAATTGGCTGAAGGCAACCTATACACATATAATGAATAATGGAACAAGAAAATTGGTAAAAAGTAGCCTAGGCATGATACAAACTATCGGTTTTATCCATTGTTCACATGCTCGAATCGAGCGATAAACACATCGTAACTCTATCAAGAAGGAGGAATGGCATTACCATATGCTACAATTATGCTCCAGTATACCATAGGAGCATGCTCGATCACTTTTTAGACATTTTCCAAAAAATCAAAAATCTACAGAAAAGCCGGGTTTTGTGGACTATAATCCACGAAAAAACCTCGTTTCGGCCCCGAAATAGAATCGGACGAAAATTGGCGAGAGACATCCTATACACATATAATGAAGAATGGAATAAAAAAATTGGAAAAAAGTAGCCTAAGCATAGCCCAAACAATCGATTTTGTCCATTACTTACATGCTCGAATCGAACTATAAAAACAGGGTAAGTATATCAAAAAGGCAGAATGTTATTGTCATATGCTTCAATTATGCTCCAATTTACCCTAGAAGTATGCTCGATCACTTTCAGAACATTTCTGAAAAACCAAATATCGACAGAAAAAACTGGTTTTTGTGGACTATTACCCACCAAAAAAACCTCGTTTTCGACCCGAAATGGAATCGGACGAAAATTGGCGGGAGGCATCCTACACACATATAATGAAAAAAAAATAAGAAAATTGACAAAAAGTAGCTTAAGCATAGGCCAAGCCATCGGTTTTGTCTATTATTCACATGCTCAAATCGAGCGATAAACACAACGTAAATCTATTAAGGAGGAATTACATTGTCATATGCTACCATTATGCTCAAGTATACCCTAGGAGCATGCTCAGTCACTTTCGAAACATTATTCTGAAAACCAAAAATCGACTAGAAAAAGCCGGTTTTGTGTACTATAACCCACGAAAAATCTCGTTTCGGCCCTGAATGGAATCGGACGAAATTTAGCAGGAGGCTTACTAGACACATATAATAAAGTAAGGAACAATTAAATTCGCAAAAAGTAGCCAAGGCATAGCCCAAATAGTAGTGAAGACACCTTAAACGGATCAAGAAAATTGGCAAATAGTAGTGAAGACATAGCTCAAACCATCGGATGTACATTATTCACATGCTCGAATCAAGCGATAAACACACTTTAATCGACTTTCACATATGAGACAATAATGCTCCACTATACCCTAGGAGCATGCTCGCTCACTTTCTAAACATTTTGCGGAAAACCAAAAATCGACTAGAAAAAGCCGGTTTTTGTGGACTATAACCCACCAAAAAACCTCATTTCCGCCCCAAAATGGAATCGGACAGAAATTGGCGGGAGTCATCCTATACACAAATAATAAAGAATGGAAAAAGAAAATTGGCAAAAAGTAACCTAGGCATAATCCAAACCATCAATTTTATCCATTGTTCACATGCTCGAATCGAGCGATAAACACATCGTAACTCTATCAATAAGAAGGAATGGCATTATCATATTCTACAATTATGCTCAAGTATACCGTAATAGCATGCTCGATCACTTTTTAGACATTTTCCAAAAAATCATAAATCTATAGAAAAAGCCGGTTTTTGTGAACTCTAACCCACGAAAAAAACCTTATTTCGGCCCCGAAATAAAATCGGACGAAAATTAGCAGGAGGCTTACTAGACACATATAATGAAGAATGGAACAATAAAATTCGCAAAAAGTAGCCAAGGCATAGCCCAAACCATCGGTTTTGTCCATTATACACATGGTCGAATCGAACGATAAACACACCTAAAATCTATCAAGAAGGCGGAATGGCATTGCTATATGCTACAATTATGCTTCTGTATACCCTACGAGCATGCTCAGTCACTTTCGGAACATTTTTCGGAAAACAAAAAATCGACAGAAAAAGCCGGTTTTGTGGACTATATACCCACGAAAAAAGTCGATTCGGCCTCGAAATGGAATCAGACAAAAATTAACGGGAGGCATCTTAGACACATATAATGAAAAATGGAACAAGAACATTGGAAAAAAAGTAGCCTAAGCATAGCCCAAACAATCGATTTTGTCCATTACTCACATGCTCGAATCGAACTATAAACACACAACAAATCTACTAAGAAGGTGGAATGTTATTGTCATATGCTTCAATTATACTCCAGTTTACCCTAGGAGTATGCTCGATCACTTTCAGAACATTTTTGGAAAGCCAAATATCGATAAAAAAAATCGGTTTTTGTGAACTATTACCCACCAAAAAGACCTCGTTTTCAACCCGAAATGGAATCGGACGAAAATTGGCTAGAGGCATCCTACACACATATAATGAAGAACGGAACAAGAAAATTGGCAAATAGTAGCGAAGGCATAGCCCAAACCATCGGATTTACATTATTCACATGCTCGAATCGAGCGATAAACACATTTTAATCTATTAAGAAGGAGGAATGACTTTGACATATGCTACAATTATGCTCTAATATACCATGGGAGCATGCTCGGTCACTTTCGGAACATTTTCCGGAAAACAAAAAATTGACAGAAAAAGCCGGTTTTTGTGGACTATAACCCACCAAAAAAGCCTCGTCTCGGCCCCAAAATGGAATCGGACGGAAATTGGCGGGAGTCATCCTATACACATATAATGATGAATGCAACAAGAAAATTGCCAAAAAGTAGCCTAGGCATAATCCAAACAATCGGTTTTATCCATTGTTCACATGCTCGAAAAGAGCGATAAACACATCGTAACTCTATCAATAAGGAGGAATGACATTATCATATGGTACAATTATGCTCCAGTATACCATAGGAGCATGCTCGATCACCTTTTAGACATTTTCCAGAAAATCAAAAATCGACAGAAAAAACCGGTTTTTGTTGACAATAACCCACGAAAAAACCTCGTTTCGGCGCTGAAATGGAATCGTATGAAAATTGGCGGGAGGCATCCTATACACATATAATGAAGAATGGAACATGAAAATTGCAAAAAGTTGTCTAAATATAGCCTAAACCATCGGTTTTGTCTATTATTCACATGCTCGAATCGAGCGATAAACACAACGTAAATCTATTAAGAAGGAGGAATCACATTGCCATATGCTACAATTATGCTCCAATATACCCTAGGACTCTAGGAGCATGTTTAGTCACTTTCGGAACATTTTTCGTAAAACCAAAAATCGACAGAAAAAGCTGGTTTTGTGGACTATAACCAACGAAAAAACCTCGTTTCGGCCCCGAAATGGAATCAGACGAAAATTAGCAGGAGGCATCATGGAGACATATAATGAAGAACTGAACAATAAAATTGGCCAAAAGAAGCGTAAGCATAGCCCAAACCATCGGTTTTATCCATTATTCACATGCTCGAATCGAGCGATAAACACACCGCAAATCTATCAAGAAGGAAGAATGACATTGTCATATGCTACAATTATGCTCCAGTATACCTCAGGAGCATGTTCGTCACTTTTGAAACATTTTCCGAAAAACCAAAAATCGACCGAAAAAGCCGGTTTTTGTAAACTATAACCCACGAAAAACCCTCGTTTCGGCCCATAAATGGAATCGGACAAAAATTAGCGGGAGGCATCCTAAACATATATAATAAAAAATGGAACAAGAAATTTGGCAAAAAGTAGCTTAGGCATAGCCCAAACCATGGGTTTTGTCCATTATTCACATGCTCGAATCAAGCGATAAACACATCCTAAACATGGGATTTTAATGGGTAAATTTGTGGGAAAGGAAAGATGAGGGAGACGGGAGCAAATTAAAGAGAGGAAATTATATTGTCGAGATATTTTGAGAACTATTGCAATTTTAAATAAAATTTTGGGACAACACAAGTAAATTCAATTAGACCTACACATACCAAAACAAAAAATATGCCGCTCGTACTATCAGTATCCAGGCTAGTCAGTAAGGTAGGGAAAACGCCTTAGAGCATGTACAATGGTGAACAAATTTTTTGTTCTTAACTTCTTTCTTACTCCTCCAAATCACTCTTTGTTCATGCTAAGAACAAGCACAATGAGTTCCCACAATGGAAAACACTAAAATTTGTTCTAATCTTCACTCTATTTTTTTTTTTTAATTGTGTCAAAATATTATGAAATGTATCTCATTTTATAGAGGAGGAAAAAAATGATTATTAGTATAATTTTTATTTTGCTTTAATATTTATATTTTCAGAAAAAACAGTTTAAAATATATGAATTGTAATAAAAATTCGTTGGCCTATCCCACAAAGCCACGTCAAGCGGTGCCCGTGCCCCTTTCCCCTTTGCTCTCACGCGATTGCTGTACAACAAAATCAATAGGGCCCAACTATTTTGTTCACCAAAATGTTCGTCAACACGAACAAAACAACCCATTTTTGTTCTTATGAAAAAATTTTCTTACCTAAGAATACCAAATGTTCATTATTGTGGGTGATTTTTGGTGTTTTTAGTCATTTTTTATTCTTAGACCTTCTAAGAACACAAATTTGTTCACTGTTGCAGAAACTCTTAATGCCCAATGTACTACATGGTATTAGAATGGCTTTTGTTTTTCACACTTTCACAACAAGTGAAAGGAAAAGAAGCCACAAAGGCACAAAGCTCAATACAACTAAACACTACAATAAAGCACTCCTTTGGTCTATCGGCATTCACCATTAAGTAGAAATACTTAAACTAGTAGCTGCAAACGGATTCTAAAATAAGCTGAATCCCATGCATAAATATGCCACCATAATCAATTCACCATTCCGATCATTACCACATTCAGCATAAACACTATAGTTCCAACAAGTTAATCTGTAATAAAATATAAAAACAAGAGGTGAAACGAGTGGGACATGACATTAAAATGATTCTATCAGAAACTACATGTTGTCTATTGAAAAGAGTTACAACACAATCTGAAGCACTCATGCACCCATCATTTAACTTTTAACTGTAAAATACCCACCTACCAATGCTACCTAAACTGGGTTATCACAAATCTGGCTACCCCGAAATGATCCAAAGCTACAAATTTGAATCCGGGGCTTGAAGACAGCAAGCTGTCACATAGAAGTGTCACGAAATGCACAGTAACCTATCTCACCCCTTTTCCCCCGGAATAAAGGCCGATCAAATCTTTCAGGAGGCTCATGCATCTAAAGGATTTGAATACACAACACAATGTATTTACAAATTTCCCAAACAAACAGCGACAAGTTTTGACAGTTATCCACTCGCCAAGTCAATGTCAGTGCTGGGGTTCTTTGAATCCACTCCCTTTGAATTGGAACCAGGCCACGAGCCAGCAACAGTTTCGCTAGAAGCATTAATCTGCACTGATTTTTTATCGCTCACTGGTTGCTCAGAACTCTTCTCGTCTTCTTTCAAATCAGACTCCTCCTTGCTCTTGCCCTTCGTACATCCGTAAACAAAACTGCACACTACAACCTGAAAAAGAATAAACAAGATCGCCGATAAGATTTCAGTAATCCAAGCAATAGAAAGAATATAAATCTTCCCTAAATGCATAACTCATGGTGAGTCTGCAAAAAGCAAACCATACGGGTCAGTTTCCATACAACACCATAGCAATCTGACTTTTCATTTAGCCAACCATATGCTATTCTTGCCAAGGGGATCTACTCCCTCCATCCCACCCATTTCTATGAATCTTCCATAATGTGATCGTCGCATTCATTTCTATACATCATCCATATGTGATTGTCACATACTCACATCCATATTTTTCCATTTCAATTTCTGGTACGCTGCGCTCTTTTCTCTATCCTTAACTTTCATTCAAATTTTGAAAGACCCACCCATATGCTCCTTTCTCTAATTTTTGTAGAGACCTTGCCCAACACAAATGTATAGAATTGGTTGGGACAGAACAAGTAGTTGCTTTGACAAAGTATCACAATGACTGAGTGCCAATGCAGAAACCATATGCTTCAGCTTGCAACCAGTTTGACAAAGAAAATTCAGGGTTATCATCTTGTACGAAAATTTTATAAGATTTACCTATGTACAACATCCCAAACATTCCTATCAAGAAGGTAGTACTGATACTAACGTCTGGTGGTTTAAGGCCCAGATTATTATTTAAAAAGAGAAAGTGTCAACTTCGCTAGAGAAGAAAGTGCTGAATAGCTATCAGCAACAAGACAACCTCAGAAGCCTGCATGAATCAGGATCACTAATAATACTTACACAGCGAGCATCTGTGAAGCGAAATGGCCAATTTATTGGGTTCATCATTGTTGGTTACAGTCTTACAGAGTACAGTCATACTGCAACCAATGGCTTTGTAAGACATCAGAATGGCTAATCCAAAAGCTACATGGATGGAAACGTATATGATAACAAAGACGTTTCTAGAACAAAGCCCAAAAGTGCTTCAGATGAATCAGACTTGTTGAAAAGCCCGCTACAGGTAAATTTCCGTGGCGGATATGTTGGCTCCATAACTTTCAATATATGGGTAACCACACTATCCGGTTTGAAGCATAAGGAGACTCCCCAAAAGTTCAGAGAATATTTAACTAATATGAATACTGAAAATATTGGCATACTACATACAGTTTTATATTCCATAATACCACTTATTGGTAATTAGCCAAAAAGACCAAGGTGTCCTCAATTATAACTCTAACATACTTTCACTGTCCCATAGGCCTGTGACACCATAAGTAGATAGTTATATGGCTCGTCAAATCCTCTCTCCTTATTCAACTACCTAGTCAACCACTTCATCTGGCAAGAGGGCAACTCAGTGTTTAACAAAAGCACGCCTTAGAAGATGATGCACAAGGCCTTCACCCCCTATCACCTAATAGGCCTGAGGAGAGGTGATTACACTGAGGCCCAACTAATGCTCAGCGGCGCTGAGTCACACCTCAGGTCCATGCTATATGGTTATGCCACTAAGGTGTAGTAGTGATAAACATTACCCTAATTGTCCAGTCAAGGGTCCCAGCTAAGTTGTTTGGGCAAAATCTGGTGAAATATACAAGATCTCAAACACCTTTACAGTTTTTACAAGCTTTCGAACAAAGGAGAATTTCCATGAGTCAAACCGCCTCCGCAATTTCTACCCATATTCCGTGTCTTATTCTCAGTGCGAAAGAGTAGACACTTGTCTAACCCTTGTGAGTGTATCATAAGATTCATAACTAACAATTTAGCTTGTTAAGTGATATCAAGTCTAAACTCTTTTTACTTCTGGTTTATAGTATAATTTGATAACTAATGGAATACAACTTCTAGTTTGCAAATGAGAAACAGAATTACAAGGAAAGTTCAAAGATCATTACTCAAAAGATAAGACCTTTGTAATCTAATATACAGTACCTGGACTGGTCTTGAAGCAACAAGCCTTCCTCCAACTGCACCACCAATGACATGGCCATCAGAACTTGACAGAGAAACATTAACTCCTCCAGTTCGATTACGCGATCCACCAGTTTCGGCAACTAAGTATGAACCGGATAAGCATAATATCTCAAAAGCGCCCTGCACACAGTTATCAATACATCACTCGCCTCTAAGATTGATGCAAGTATATAACATATCAGTTGTGAAAAATCTGGCGAGCATATCATCGTATAATTTACTTCACTTGAAGCCTTCTATTTAACCTATCAAAGATACCAGGAGTCCAATATGTGCTTAATGGGTGCATAATCCAATTTCCAGCAAACTACTTCCACTCCAAAGATCTAACTTAGAATAACATTTGAACATTACTCTTAAAAGAGACGCATAGCAATTGATTACACTTCCCCCTCCCACATGTAATTACCATATTGGTCTCGCACCTCCTATGAACCACCACCACCACTTCCCCCCCCCCCTGACAAAAAAGAGGACTCCAATGTAAGACTGCATAAACAATACGTAAGACAATTTTTTGTCCTTGCTCCCATATACAGCAATCATAGTTTCTGCGGATATAGCAGCAATGATTAAAGGACTTGCTCCAACCAAAATTAAGTTATCAAAACTACTGGGGTTTACTAAATTAAAATTCTCTCGATCTACCTGAAATGTAGAACACCGTCCAGAGCAATAAAATATATCAAAATTCGAGTATTGAGCAAGAAAAGTATGTCCAATAGTTATGCTGCCAACTGCTATTTCTTTCTGTTCTCGTCAATTTTATTACTTATTACTTTTTATTTTTAAGGGAGGAAGAGTGAGAATTTAGACAAGAGGGCCACACTATGCATCTAAGTGTCAGGGTGCCATCGCAATAATGAAGCTGAGCTCCTTCGATGTTTTAGTTTTTTAGCACTCCTTGAAATGTTGATTTTTATTGAAATATAGAAAATATGACTAAAAAAATGATCAAAGCCTTGACAGGGGCACCAATGAAAATCTAGAATAGATGTGAATAATTCTATATGCAATACTCCCAGCTGTCCCATTCAAGGCCACCCAACAAGTAGTAGGCCTCTTTATAGACCCACTATAGCTAGGAAATTCTAAAAGACTACTTCACAACCATTTAAATGCTTCACCTCAAATGTAACTGTTCCAGCAGTTGATGCAGGCTGACGTAGGGTGACTGCAGAAACACCACCACTGCCTGACATAATGCATAGAGCCCTAGGCCTCTGTTGTGAAAATGAGAGTATTTTTCCCGCAATGTCCTGAAATTTAGATTGATAATTAAATTAGTACACTAAATACAACTATTAAGTAAAACATCGAAAAGGGACACATAAATTGTAGCCAATAGTCAAATTTTCTAATTCTTCACAGTTCATTCCTTAACATCATCCAGACTGTAATCTAAGCTTATCAGTAAACCGACAATTTATTCCAACGATTTAATTGTCAATTAATAATGCCAAACTTAAAACTCCACATACCAATACAATTACATTCTCATATATAATACCAAGAGGTTCTACTATTAGAAAATGAGAGTCAGAGGGGAGGCTGAACAACTACCCAATTCAACCATCAAAAACTTGCCCATCATCATATTCCATATTATTCATCTAATGGCAACATTTCCTCACCTCTATGCTTCACAGAATATTCTCCTAAGACAAACGTAAGCAGTAGCCTTATCAGGATTTTTCAAACTAGCTACAACTAAGAGGTATTTTGAACAACTAAGCAACAAAGCATTCCACCATTTCAAGTTCAATGTATTTCATACAAACATAAGGTACCTTCTTCATAAAACAAGTAAACGGTGAAACTTTCTGTAAGGTCACAGAATAGCTTCAAATCATATTGCCATACCTCTCCAGGTGAAACATGAATGACATGAGGCATAAACGCCACACCGGCAGAATTATTCATCCATTCACCTGACAAAAGTAACACACAAATGTCCATAAGCATTGATTATTCATGTCAAGATTCTAAAATCACTACATTATTTCTCAAGAAGAAGCAACCATGACCATAAAAATGTCGTTTTTAACTGTCAAAGGGTTTGAATAAGGAGTTAATTTGTTAAGATTAGCACTTAAACAATCAAGCACATAAATGAGCAAAGCATAAACAGCAGGTCACACAAAAGAGCATTTGAGTTCTAAGTTGAAAATTCCATGTTGTCTCCAGCCAAAATTCCTACGATCTGCCATGAACGTAAGAACACAAAGCATAACAATTGCTAGCCTAACCTTCCAAAAGTCTTGGATTCATTTAGAGAGGGTGGAACTAAACACACGATATGACAGATGTTAGCAGACATCAATCTCGTTTCACAAAAGCAATCAACCTCCCATCAAAACACATACCACAAAAATCACACCAAGACTTTATTCTATGCCAATGTACATACATGCAAAACACTATCAAGAATTGCAAACTTAGCCAAAAAGCAACCTACTTCCATTACATGAATATTCAACAACAAACACCAACCAACTTAAAATTTAATCTGCAGAAAAAAAAACTAAATCGAAAAATCGAATTGCGCTTACCAACAGAGGCCAACCTCTGCTTCCTCCCAGACCCAGGAGGCCTTCCTCTCTTCTTCCTCTCCTTCTCAGTCAAGTCCCCCGAACTCGGGCTCATTGGGGACAACCCCAACGACACAACCCCCGAACCCGACCCGGCCCCATCAGGCCCATACTTCCTGGGCCTCCCCCTCTTCTTCTTCCCAGGCTCACCCACCAATCCCCCACCACCAGAATTAGCCACAGTGATGGTAAACCCCTGAGCCCCACCACCACCAACATTATTACCACCACCAGGGTGGGACCCCTCTACACTAAATGTGGGGCCCACTGTGCTAGCATTACTACTGCTATTACTACTAGGCCTAACCACCATAGGCTGGGAAACACCAGCATTGTTAGGGTTTGGCCTAAACCCTGGTGGTGCAGGTGGTGGGGTACCACTACTACTACTTAAAACTCCTCCTCCTCCTCCTCCTCCTTGTTGTTGTTGCTGTACTGAACTAGGAATTGTTCTATGCATATAATATGGTGTTGATCCTTGCAATGCCATGCCTTCTCTCCCATCCATACATTTACTCCCACACTAACTAAATTTATAACCACCTACCACACTTCTAAAACCCTAAATACTGTATAAAGATCACTTCTTTTCACTACCCCAGATGCTAAAATTGCATAAAGATTCAATCTTTAGGGTTCTACTAGGGTTTCACAAGGTGATTATGAAACCCCACTACTCAATTCTTCACTAAAATCACCTTTTTCTTGCTTCTAAAACCCTATTAAACTTAAAAATATCACTTTATTTTGCTCAGATTGTAAAAGATTAAATCTTTGGGGTTAATATCAAACCCTACTACTGAATTCTTCACTAAAATTAGTTCTTTTACTCAATTTAAAGCATACCCAGATGCTAGAATACTGTGAAATCTTGAAATAAGAAGTAAATTTAGGGTTTTGATGGGGAAAAAAGAGACCCCAGATCTTAAAGATTGAAACTTTAGTACCAAAAAGTTGTTTAACTCCAAAGAAGTAGATTTTTGGAAATACCCAGAAAGTTGTTTAACTCCAAAAAAGCAGATTTTTGGAAGTAAAATTAATGCTGAAAATAAGCTAAGAAAAAATGAGAAAGAGGAAAAAGGAAAAGAAAAGAAAAACCCTAGATTTGAATTCAGGAGGAAAAAAATGGGCAGAAGGAGTTTGAGAGGGAGTGAGGTTCAAAGAGAGAAGAGAGAGAAAGGGAGTGTAAAAAAGAAAAGAGAAAATAAATAAATGGAAAATAAATAGATATATATAGAGATTTGAGCTTTTTTGAATTAAAGGTGAATTTTTTAAGGGGTCAGAGATTACCAGTTTATGACTTTAAAGACTTCAAAGTGTTTTGTTTAGTTGAGTTCTGTTGTGTGTACTTGTGCTGTGTAAGGGTTGAGTTCAGTTGAAGGACTTCCTCTATTTCTTGTTCCATTTTTTTCATGTATATTAAAGTTATATTTTGATTATTGATTATCTATAATAAAAAGGTTTTAGAAAAAAAACAAATTATAGGTATTAAAATTTTATTTAACAAATACTTATTGAATATATTGGAGCAATATTAATGTTACATGGGATAAAGAGAGGAGGATTTGAACAAACAACTTGTTGATTTCTAAGTGTTAGGCAAATTTTACCCCTTGTTTAATAAGATTTTTACATAAAGTATTTCTTAATAGTCAAAATATGAATAATACTCCGTATAATAGATAGATACAACAAATATATGAAAATGGAGGGAGTGAGTGATAAATACACTTCAAATAAAAAGTAAACAGTAAATACTACCCCAAATAATTAGGGATGGGATATAAATATTGACTTAGGAGGGAAGGGCAGGGTGACCTACTTTTAATTTCTCTTACTTACCATTTTGGTGAAAATGTTCTGCTTTTTTAATTAATGCAAGATAATGAGGCAGGTCTTTAAAATAAAGGGAAAAGAAAAGGGGGGGGGGGGGTTGAGGACAGAGGAAGAGAAGCAAGTATTTGGTGGGGTGGTCCTAGAATGAGAACAAACAACATTCAAACATAGGGGTTGGGGCAAAAATATTGATAATTTAAAGATTTTGCATAGAAAAGATAGGAAAGAGAGCAAGATGGAGAAAAACCTAGAAAAAGGAAAAGGATGTGATGTCACTTAAAGAGTCCAGTTCAAAGTTTGTCGCTTTTTCTCATTTTCTTTCTCACGGAGGAGGTGAGTAAGACTTTGAAATTTTTAAGGGAGAGAAACTCTAAAAGTGGTTTGTGCCCGAAAAATTTGAAAGGGACTGTTTATTTTATGTTAGTCCAATAAAAAATTAATTATATGTGACTTGATTTTTGCGTGTAGAAAATTTGAGTTGATTTAATTTAAAAAAACACGTTTATATTTATCGTATAATTAGATAATTTTTTAATAATTAGGCTATTTGGCAAAATTGACTGATAAGGTAGCTGAAAACTGATAAGTTATATGATTAGACAGCTGAAATTTGAGACCTGATAAGGTAGCTCATTTTGGTGGGAGTGTTTGGTGCATTTTGTTAAACTAGTTTGATACCGATAATACTATAATTCGACAATAAAAGTTATTCATTGCAATAATGGTGATAAAGATAGAGTCTAATTACTTAATACATACATATAATATAATTTTGAAGTTAATTTAATTTTTCGTCTATAATATAATATTAATATCATAAATATATAACCTTTAAAGTGAATTGAAGTAATTATGCATGTAACAAACCATTTAAGAAAAATTGTTGGTAAGAGATATTGATTACTTATACGGAGTATCAAGTAAGTTATCTAAATGTGACTCTTTTATCAGTACCAAAAAAATGTGATTCTTTATAATATTAAGGTAAAATTAGGATGAAGAATAAAGTAGACATAAAGGAGAGTAAAACATTATTTCGTTGTATAATTTATCTCCCCTGATTTTTGTCACTATTAAGTAGAAAACTTGTTATATCATAAAATTTAGCTTAGACGAAATTGTTGGAGTATCTATTTATAAATTAACAAAGAGAAAAAATATTCATAATTGAGTGGTTAAATTGATAACATAGATTCATTGGCAAAAAATTGAGGGATTTAATTATCACCCAATTGAAGTAGTATAACATATTTTTTAAAAATTTAACATGAGATGATAATGATTTTGTTTTGTTGAAAAGTATTTCTCTAGTGTTAAAATTAATAAATAAGTTAAGATTAATATTTATATCAACTGATATCTACAAAGTGCAAAAGAAAATTATATTATCAAAAGTTTTCCATTATTACGGGTATATAGTAGATGGGAGAATATTAAAAAGATATCCATTGTCTTTTATATATCTCTTGTATTAGCAATATACAAAAATTATACCATGTTCGAGAGCATGTACTTCCACTCAAATTTTTTGTACCTTTTGTCGATTTTCTTGTACTTTTTCAAATTGGGTACAAGAAAACCAATAAAAAGTACAAAAAATCAGCAACACTCTTGTGAGACCGTCTTTTTATAATTACAAAAAGACGGGCTCAAATTCAAAAGAACAGAGGTGCGGGCTGTATCACTCAGCCCAATAGAATTTCAGAGGTTGAGCTACTCTGCCCAACTAACAACATGTATAAATGTCCAGCTCAATTGGTAGAATTTTGGTTTTCTTGGAAAACAACTCAACGTTGGTCAAAAGTTCAAACATCCTAACTTGCATTTTTCTTTTTTTGCTTCTTTGTTTTTTCAATTTCTTTACCGTGCGGTCTCGCGGTCCTTGCCGATTTTTTTGTTTACTTTACACTTTTACACCCCTTCATTTTCCAATCCCCTTGCGATCCTTGCAATTTTTTCGCTTCACTTTTATATTTCTTTTTTTATATATACATAGCTTCACTTTTATATTTAGTCATGCATTAATAATTAAGTTATTTATCATGATATTACTCTAATAACTTAACAACATGCACTTTTAAGCTTAAAATTTAACTATTATACTTAATTATTGTAATAGCTAATTCATTTATATATTGAACCTTATAGCTTAAAAATCCGCACTTTTAACTTGAAAATTCATCATTATCTTTAACACATGTGTAATGCACCATTGATCTTACAGAGTATTATAAGTAGTTCACTCACACTTTTTAGTTGTAAAACTCAATGTTTTAGTTAGAAAATCACACATTATATATTTATTTAGTAAAAAGTACACACTTTTAATTTGTAAACCCAATATTATTTTCAACACATGTGTAAACATTATATTTTTTTTTATGCTACAATCATAACTTGAAAATTCACACTTTTAAGTTAAAAATTTAAACTTTTCATTTAAATAATTTTTAAATCTTAAACTATATATGAATACAATATATTTATTTAGTACAACGTTATATACTCTCAAAATCACCCTCATATCTTAAAACCTTACACTTTCATTACATTTCATTGATAAGGACTATCGTAACTCCGCAAGCTATCTAGCATTCGTATTTGCTAATACCTCTTACAAAAAAAAAAAGGAAAAATTAACAAAAA
>CAAKMY010061160.1:0-10444 GCA_901111285.1 Corrigiola litoralis
CGAATTTTCATTTTCCAGAAAAATCGTCGAAGTTGAAGTTGCATGCTCATAGGATGTATTGGACCATAATTGCAGCATATGGCAATGTCATCCCTTTGTCTTGATGGATTTACGGTGTTTTTATCGCTCGATTTGAGCACGTGAATAATGGAAACAACCGATGGTTTGGGGTACGCCTAGAATACTTTTTGACAATTTTCTTATTCCATTCTTCAATATATGTGTCTAGGATGCCTCCTACCAATTTTCTTTTGATTCCATTTCAGGGCCGAAACGAGGTTTTTTGTGGATAATAATCCACAAAAACCGACTTTTTTGGTCGATTTTTGATTTTTGGAAAAATCTCCGAAAGTGATATAGCACGATACTAGGGTTTATTAGACCATAATTGGAGCATATGGCAATACCCTTCCTCCGACTTGATAGATTTATGGTGTCACGGTGTGTTTATCGCTCGATTCGAACACGTGAGTAATGGGAACAACCGATGGTTTGGGCTACGCCTAGGCTACTTTTTGCCAATTTTCTTATTTCATTCTTCATTACATGTGTCTAGGATGCCCCTATCCAATTTTTGTCTTATTCCAATTCGGGGCGGAAACGAGGATTTTCGTTGATAATAGTCCACAAAACCCGACATGTTGGGTCGATTTTTGATTTTCAAGAAAAATCCCCAAAAGTGACCTAGCATGATCCCATGGTGTATTGGACCATATTTGGACCATATGACAATACCATTCCTTCGTCTTGATAGATTTACGATGTGTTTATCGCTCGAATCGAACATGTGAGTAATGGAAAAAACCAATGGTTCGGGCTACGCCAAGACTACTTTTTGTCAATTTTATTGTTCTATTCTTCATTATATGTGTCTAGGATGCCTCATGCCAATTTTCGTCCGATTCCATTTCAGGGCCGAAACGAGGTTTTTTGTAGATAATAGTCCCAAAATCCGACTTTTTTGGTCAATTTTTGATTTTTGGAAAAATCTCCGAAAGTGATATAGCAAGATACTAGGGTTTATTGGACCATAATTGGAGCATATGACAATGTCATTCCTTCGTCTTGATAGATTTACGGTGTCACAGCTCGATTCAAGCACGTGAGTAATGGGAACAACCGATGGTTTGGGCTACGCCTAGGCTACTTTTTACCAATTTTCTTATTTCATTCTTCATTACATCTGTCTAGGATGCCCTTAGCCAATTTTTGTCTTATTCCATTTCGGGGCGGAAACGAGGTTTTTTCGTTGATAATAGTCCACAAAACCCGACTTTTTGGGTCGATTTTTGATTTTCCAGAAAAATCCCCAAAAGTGACCTAGCATGATCCCATGGTGTATTGAACCATATTTGGACCATATGACAATATCATTCCTTCGTCTTGATAGATTTACGATGTGTTTATCGCTCGAATCGAGCATGTGAGTAATGGAAAAAACCGATGGTTCGGGTACGCCAAGGCTTCTTTTGCCAATTTTATTGTTCCATTCTTTATTATATATGTCTATGATGCCTCAAGCCAATTTTCGTCCGATTCCATTTCGTGGCAGAAACGAGATTTTTCGTGGATAATGGTCCACAAAAACCGACTTTTTTGGTCGATTTTTTATTTTCGGAAAAATCTCTGAAAGTGATATTGCACGATACTAGGGTTTATTGGACCATAATTGGAGCATATGGCCATGCCATTACTTTGTCTTGATAAAGATATGGTGTGTTTATCGTTCCATTCGAGCATGTGAGTTATGGACAAAACCGATGGTTTGGGCTACTCCTAAGCTGCTTTTTGCGAATTTTCTTGTTCCATTCTTCATTATATGAGTTTAGCACGCCTCCTGCCAATTTTTGTCCGATTCCATTTCGGGCCGAATTGAGGTTTTTTTTGTGGATAATAGTCCACAAAAACCGGCTTTTTGGGTCGATTTTTTGTAATCCGGAAAAATCTCTGAAAATGACCTAGCATGATCCTAGGGTGTACTAGACCATAATTGGACCATAATTGGAGCTTATGGCAATGCCATTATTTCGTCTTGATAAGTTTTGTGGTGTGTTTATCGCTCCAATAGAACATCTAAGTAATGGACCAAACCGATGGTTTGTACTACGCCTAGGCTACTTTTTGCCAATTTTCTTGTTCTATTATTTATTATATCATGTATCTGGGAAGCCTCTAGCAAATTTCCATCGTATTCCATTTCGGGGCGGAAACGAGGTTTTTACGTGGATAATAGTCCACAAAACCCGGCTTTTTGGGTCGATTTTTGATTTTCCAAAAAATTCTAAAAAAGTGACCTAGCATGATCCCATGGTGTATTAGACCATATTTGGAGCATATGACAATACCATTCCTTCGTCTTGATAGATTTACGATGTGTTTATCGCTCGAATCGAGCATGTGAGTAATGGAAAAAACCGATGGTTCGGGCTACGCCAAGGCTACTTTTGCCGATTTTGTTGTTCCATTCTTCATTAAATATGTCAATGATGCCTCAAGCCAATTTTCATCCGATTCCATTTCGTGGCAGAAACGAGATTTATTCGTGGATAATGGTCCACAAAAACCGACTTTTTTGGTCGATTTTTGATATTCGGAAAAATCTCCGAAAGTGATGTAGCACAATTATAGGGTGTATTGGACCATAATTGGAGCATATGGCAATGCAATTACTTCGTCTTGATAAATTTATGGTGTGTTTATCGCTCGATTCGAGCAACAGAGTAATGGGAACAACCGATGGTTTGGGCTACGCCTAGGCTACTTTTTGCCAATTTTCTTGTTTCATTCTTCATTACATCTGTCTAGTAAGCCTCTAGCCAATTTTCGTCGTATTCCATTTCGGGGCGGAAACGATGTTTTTTCGTGTATAATAGTCCACAAAACCCGACTTTTTGGGTCGATTTTTGATTTTCCAGAAAAATCTCCATAAGTGACCTAGCATGATCCCATGGTGTATTGGACCATATTTGGAGCATATGAAAATACCATTCCTTCGTCTTGATAGATTTACGATGTGTTTATCGCTCGAATCGAGCATGTGAGTAATGGAAAAAACCGATGGTTCGGGCTATGGCTAGGCTACTTTTTGCCAATTTTCTTATTCCGTTCTTCAATATATGTTTCTAGGATGCCTCCTGCCAATTTTCGTCTGATTCCATTACAGGGCCGAAACAAGTTTTTTTCGTGGATAATGGTCCACAAAACTCGACTTTTTTGGTCGATTTTTGATTTTCGGAAAAATCTCCAAAAGTGATGTAGCACGATACTAGGGTGTATTGGACCATAATTGGAGCATATGGCAATGCAATTACTTCGTCTTGCTAAATTTACGGTGTGTTTATCGCTCGATTCGAGCATGTGAGTAATGGGAACAACTGATGGTTTGGGCTACGCCTATACTACTTTTTGCCAATTTTCTTGTTTCATTCTTCATTATATGTGTCTAGGAAGCCTCTAGACAATTTTCGACGTATTCCATTTCGGGGCGGAAACGAGGTTTTTTCGCGGATAATAGTCCACAAAACCCGGCTTTTTGGGTCGATTTTATTTTCCAGAAAAATCTCCAAAAGTGACCTAGCATGATACCATGGTGTATTGGACCATATTTGGAGCATATGACAATACCATTCCTTCGTCTTGATAGATTTACGATGTGTTTATCGCTCGAATCGAGCATGTGAGTAAAAGAAAAAACCGATTGTTCGGGCTACGCCAAGGCTACTTTTTGCCAATTTTCTTGTTCCATTCTTCATTATATGTTTCTATGATGCCTCAAGCCAATTTTTGTCCGATTCCATTTCGGGGCCGAAACAAGATGTTTTCGTGGATAATGGTCCACAAAACCCGACTTTTTTGGTCGATTTTTGATTTTCGGAAAAATCTACGAAAGTGATGTAGCACGATACTAGGGTGTATTGGACCGTAATTGGAGCATATGGCAATGCAATTATTTAGTCGTGATAAATTTACGGTGTGTTTATCGCTCGATTCGAGCATGTGAGTAATGGGAACAACCGATGGTTTGGGCTACGCCTAGGCTACTTTTTGCCAATTTTCTTATTCCATTTTTCATTACATGTGTCTAGGATGCCCCTAGCCAATTTTCGTCTTATTCCATTTCGGGGCGGAAACGAGTTTTTTTCGTTGATAATAGTCCACAAAACCCGACTTTTTGGGTCGATTTTTGTTTTTCCAGAGAAATCCCCAAAATTGACCTAGCATAATCCCATGGTGTATTGGACCATATATGGAGCATATGACAATACCATTCTTTCGTCTTGATAGATTTACGATGTGTTTATCGCTCGAATCGAGCATGTGAGTAATGAAAAAAACCGATGGTTCGGGCTACGGCGCCAAGGCTTCTTTTTGCCAATTTTCTTGTTCCATTTTTAATTATGTATGTCTATGATGCCTCAAGCCAATTTTCGTTCGGTTCCATTTCGGGGCCGACTTTTTTGGTCGATTTTTGATTTTCGGAAAAATCTTCGAAAGTGATATCGCACGATACTAGGGTTTATTGGACCATTATTGGAGCATATGGCAATGCCATTCCTTCGTCTTGATGGATTTACAGTGTCACGGTGTGTTTATCGCTCGATTCGAGCACGTGGGTAATGAGAACAACCGATGGTTTGGGCTACGCCTAGGCTATTTTTTGCCAATGTTCTTGTTTCATTTTTCATTACATGTGTCTAGGATGCCCCTAGCCAATTTTCGTCTTATTCCATTTTGGGGCGGAAACGAGTTTTTTTCGTTGATAATAGTCCACAAAACCCGATTTTTTGGGTCGATTTTTGTTTTTCCAGAGAAATCCCCAAAAGTGACCTAGCATAATCCCATGGTGTATTGGACCATATATGGAGCATATGACAATACCATTCTTTCGTCTTGATAGATTTACGATGTGTTTATCGCTCGAATCGAGCATGTGAGTAATAAAAAAAACCGATGGTTCGGGCTACGGCGCCAAGGCTACTTCAAGCCAATTTTCGTCCGGTTCCATTTCGGGGCCGACTTTTTTGGTCGATTTTTGATTTTCGGAAAAATCTTTGAAAGTGATGTAGCACAATACTAGGGTGTATTGGACCATAATTGGAGCATATGGCAATGCAATTACTTCGTCTTGATAAATTTATGGTGTGTTTATCGCACCATTAGAGCATGTGAGTAATGGATAAAACCGACGGTTTGGGCTACTCCTAAGTTACCTTTTGCCAATTTTCTTATTCCATTCTTCATTTTATGAGTTTAGCATGCCTCCTGCCACTTTTCGTCCGATTCCATTTCGGGCCGAATTGGGGTTTTTTTTGTGGATAACAGTCCACAAAAACTGGCTTTTTGGGTCGATTTTTTGTTTTCCGGAAAAATCTCCGAAAGTGACCTAGCATGATCTCATGGTGTATTGGACTATATTTGGAGCATATGACAATACCATTCTTTCGTCTTGCTAAGTTTACAATGTTTTTATCGCTCCATTCGAGCATGTGAGTAATGGAAAAAACCGATGGTTCGAGCTACGCCAAGGCTGCCTTTTGCCAATTTTCTTGTTCCATTCTTCATTATATGTGTCTAGGATGCCTCCAACCAAATTTCATTCGATTTCATTATGGGGCCGAAACGAGGATTTTTTTGGATAGTAGTCCACAAAAACCGGCTTTTTGGGTTTTTTTTTATTTTCCGAAAAAAACTTGAAAGTGATTTAGCATGCTCGTAGGATGTATTGGACCATAATTGGAGCATATGACTATGTCATGCCTTCATCTTGATAAATTTACAGTGTGTTGATCGCTGTATTCGAGCATGTGAGTAATGGACAAAACCGATGGTTTGGATAACGCCTAGGCTACTTTTTGCCAATTTTCTTGTTCCGGTGTTCATTACATGTGTCTAGGAAGCCTCTATCCAATTTTCGTCGTATTCCATTTCGGGGCGGAAACGAGGTGTTTTCGTGGATAATAGTCCACAAAACCAGGCTTTTTGGGTCGATTTTTGATTTTCCATAAAAATCTCCAAAAGTGACCTAGCATGATCCCATGGTGTATCGGACCATATTTGGAGCGTATGACAATACCATTTCTTCGTCTTGATAGATTTACGATGTGTTTATCGCTCGAATCGAGCATGTGAGTAATGGAAAAAACCGATGATTCAGGCTTCGCCAAGGCTACTTTTTGCCAATTTTCTTGTTCCATTCATCATCATATGTATCTATGATGCCTCTAGCCAATTTTCGTTTGATTCAATTTCGGGGCCGAAACGAGATTTTTTCGTGGATAATGGTCCACAAAAACCGCCTTTTTTGGTCGATTTTTGATTTTCGGGAAAATCTTCGAAAGTTATGTAGCACGATACTAGGGTGTATTGGACCATAATTGGAGCATATGGCAATGCAATTACTTCGTCTTGATAAAATTACGGTGTGTTTATCGCACCATTCGAGCATGTGACGAATGGACAGAACCGATGGTTTGGGCTACTCCTAAGCTACTCCTAAGCTACTCCTAAGCTACTTTTTGCCAATTTTCTTGTTCCATTCTTCATTTTATGAGTTTAGCATGCCTCCTGCCAATTTTCGTCCGATTCCATTTCGGGCTGAATTGAGGTTTTTTTGTGGATAATAGCCACAAAAACTGGTTTTTTGGGTCAATTTTTTATTTTCCGGAAAAATCGCCGAAAATGACCTAGCATGATCATAGGGTGTACTAGACCATAATTGAACCACAATTGGAGCTTATGGAAATGCCATTACTTCGTCTTGATAAGTTTACGGTGTGTTTATCGCTCTATTCGAGCATGTGAGTAATGGACAAAGCCGATGGTTTGGGCTACGCCTAGGCTTCTTTTTTGCCAATTTTCTTGTTCCATTCTTCATTATATGTGTCTAGGATGCCTCCAGCCAAATTTCGGTCGATTTCATTTTGAGGCCGAAACGAGGTTTTTTTTTTTGGATAATAGTCCACAAAAACCGGCTTTTTGGGTCTTTGTTTGATTTTCCGAAAAAAACTTGAAAGTGATTTAGCATGCTCGTAGGGTGTATTGGACCATAATTGGAGCATATGACTATGCCATGCCTTCGTCTTGATAAATTTTCGGTGTGTTGATCGCTCTATTCGAGCATGTGAGTAATGGACAAAACCGTTCGTTTGGGATACGCCTAGGCTACTTTTTGCCAATTTTCTTGTACCGGTGTTCATTAGATGTGTCTAGGAAGCCTCTAGCCTATTTTCGTCGTATTCCATTTTGGGGCGGAAACGAGGTTTTTTCGTGGATAATAGTCCACAAAACCCGGCTTTTTGGGTCGATTTTTGATTTTCAATAAAAATCTCCAAAAGTGACCTAGCATGATCCCACGGTGTATTGGACCATATTTGGAGCATATGACAATACCATTCCTTCGTCTTGATAGATTTACGATGTGTTTATCGCTCGAATCGAGCATGTGACTAATGGAAAAAACCGATGGTTCGGGCTACGCCAAGGCTACTTTTTGCCAATTTTCTTGTTCCATTCTTAATTATATGTGTCTATGATACCTCCAGCCAATTTTCGTCCGATTCCATTTCAGGGTCGAAACGAGATTTTTTCGTTGATAATGGTCCACAAAAACCGACTTTTTTTGTCGATTTTTGATTTTCGGAAAAATCATCGAAAGTGATGTAGCACGATACAAGGGTGTATTGGACCATAATTGGAGCATATGGCAATGCAATTACTTCGTCTTGATAAATTTACGGTGTGTTTATCGCCCATTCGAGCATGTGACGAATGGACAAAACTGATGGTTTGGGCTACTCCTAAGTTACCTTTTGCCAATTTTCTTATTCCATTCTTCATTTTATGAGTTTAGCATGCCTCCTGCCAATTTTCGTCCGATTCCATTTCGGGCCGAATTGAGGTTTTTTTGTGGATAATAGTCCACAAAAATTGGCTTTTTGGGTCGATTTTTTGTTTTTCGGAAAAATCTCCGAAAGTGACCTAGCATGATCCCATGGTATATTGGACTATATTTGGAGCATATGACAATATCATTCCTTCATCTTGATAGATTTACGATGTGTGTATCGCTCGAATTGAGCATGTGAGTAATGGAAAAAACCGATGGTTTGGGCTACGCCAAGGCTGCCTTTTGCAAATTTTCTTGTTCCATTCTTCATTATATGTGTCTATGATGCCTCCAGCCAATTTTCGTCCGAATCCATTTCGGGGCCGAAACGAGATTTTTTCGTGGATAATGGTCCACAAAAACCGACTTTTTTGGTCGATTTTTGATTTTTGGAAAAATCTCCGAAAGTGATATAGCACGATACTAGGGTGTATTGGACCATTATTGGAGCATATGGCAATGTCATTACTTCGTTTTGATAAATTTACGGTTGGTTTATCGCTCTATTCGAGCATGTGAGTAATGGACAAAACCGATGGTTTCGGCTACTCCTAAGCTATATTTTGCCAATTTTCTTGTTCCATTCTTCATTATATGAGTTTAGAAAGCCACCCGCAAATTTTCGTCCAATTCCATTTCGGGCCGAATTGAGATTTTTTTTATGGATAAGAGTCCACAAAAACCAGCTTTTTAGGTATATTTTTTGTTTTCCGGAAATCTCCGAAAGTGACCTAACATGATCGTAGGGTGTACTAGACCGTCATTGGACCATAATTGGAGCTTATGGCAATGCCATTACTTCGTCTTGATAAGTTTACGGTATGTTTATCGCTCCAATAGAGCATCTAAGTAATTGACCAAACCGATGGTTTGTACTACGCCTAGGTTACTTTTTTCCAATTTTCCATTTCTATTCTTTATTATTTGTGTTTAGGATGCCTCCTGCCAATTTTTGTCCAATTTCATTTCGGGGCCGAGACGAGGTTTTTTGTGGATAATAGTCGACAAAAACCTATGTTTTGGGTCGAAGTTGAAGTTGCATGCTCATAGGGTGTATTGGACCATTATTGCAGCATATGGCAATGCCATTATTTCGTCTTGATGGATTTACGGTGTGTTTATCGCTCGATTTGAGCACGTGAATAATGGAAACAACCGATGGTTTGGGCTACGCCTAGGCTACTTTTTGACAATTTTCATATTCCATTCTTCAATATATGTGTCTAGGATGCCTCCTGCCAATTTTCGTCCGAATCCATTTCAGGGCCGAAACGAGGTTTTTTGTGGATAATATCAACAAAAACCGGCTTTTTGAGTCGATTTTTGATTTTCCAAAAAAATTCCGTAAGTGACCTCTCATGCTAATAGGGTGTATTGGACCATAATTGGAGCATATGGCAATGCCATTATTTCGTCTTGATAGATTTACAGTGTGTTTATCGCTCGATTCGAGCATGTGAGTAATGGACAAAACCGATGGTTTGGGCTACGCCTAGGCTTCTTTTTTCCCAATTTTCTTGTTCCATTATTCATTATATGTATCTAGGATGCCTCCAGCCAAATTTCGTACGATTTCATTTTAGGGCGAAACGAGGTTTTTTGTGGATTAGTCCACAAAAAACGGCATTTTGGGTCTTTTTTGATTTTCCGGAATAAACTCCGAAAATGATTTAGCATGCTCGTAGGGTGTATTGGACCATATTGGAGCATACGACTATGCCATTCCTTTGTCTTGATAAAATTACGGTGTGTTGATCGCTCCATTCGAGCATGTGAGTAATGGACAAAACCGATAATTTGGGCTACTCCTAGGCTACTTTTTCTTGTTCCGGTCTTCATTACATGTGTCTAGAAAGCCTCTAGCCAATTTTCGTCGTATTCCATTTCGGGGTGGAAACGAGGTTTTTTTTGTGGATAATAGTCCACAAAACCCGGCTTTTTGGGTCGATTTTTGATTTTCCAGAAAAATCTTTGAAAGTGACCTAGCATGATCCCATGGTGTATTGGACTATATTTGGAGCATATGACAATACCATTCCTTCGTCTTGATAGATTTATGATGTGTTTATCGCTCGAATCGAGCATGTGAGTAATGGAAAAAACCGATGGTTCGGGTTACGCCAAGGCTGCCTTTTGCAAATTTTCTTGTTCCATTTTTCATTATATGTGTCTATGATGCCTCCAGCCAATTTTCGTCCGATTCCATTTCGGGGCCGAAAAGAGATTTTTTCGTGGATAATGGTCCACAAAAACCGACTTTTTCGGTCGATTTTTGATTTTTGGAAAAATATCCGAAAGTGATATAGCACGATACTAGGGTGTATTGGACCATTATTGGAGCATATGGCAATGCCATTACTTCGTCTTGATAAATTTACGGTTTGTTTATCGCTCCATTCGAGCATGTGAGTAATGGAAAAAATCGATGGTTCGGGCTACGCCAAGGCTACTTTTTGCCAATTTTCTTGTTCCATTCTTCATTATATGTGTCTAGGATGCCTCCAGCCAATTTTCGTCCGAATCCATTTCGGGGCCAAACGAGATTTTTTTTCGTGGATA
>CAAKMY010061182.1:0-28214 GCA_901111285.1 Corrigiola litoralis
GCTCGAAACACCAAAGCCCTAAGTAAAGTGTAATTAGGAATACTTTACATAAACGGATGAAAAACGCACGAAACGTATCTCGCTCGAGTCGAATGAGATTCACTCGACTCGAAACGTATCTCGCTCGAGTCGAATGAGATTCACTCGACTCGAGCGATACACGCTCGTACAACTCAGAAGCCAGAACTCGCTCGACTCGAACGAGACTTCTTCGTCTTCTTATCTCAACATCACCAACTCATCTAACTTGTAACTCGATGACGACTATATAAGTCACCATCTCAACAGCTCCACTTTATTTTACGGAGTATAAGCCATTTTCCTGACTCCAAACTTCCAGGGTAAACGTCTCTTAACATACACAGTATAGGAAATATCCCAACATCTCACATATTCTACCTATTGATCCACTTCAATTAATTAGTGCACCGCCATGTTGCTTGAGCCATGCTTTCCTTGATCATTCTCTTGAGCATGTTTGCACTCCACTCGACCATTGTCTGCGTATATATAAGTAATCATAATGCTTGGTTCGTGGCAAGCTATCAAGTTGGCATTCTCAATTAAGTTATAATATATGTTCCCTTTGAATAAGATGTTAATCTTCCTATGATCCACTTCGATCGATTCGTAAACATCAACGTTAACATCCTAATTCTAATTAAGAACCCTTGCGTTATAGGGTAAAGTAAAGCTTCTCTTACAAGTAGCGGCATTAGTTAATTGGGGTGAAGGTGTATAACTTAAGATCTATAGGCTATAGCGCAAGCCATGAAAAGATCAAAGCAGAATTGACAAGCTAACAGCCCAAATGCTTACAAAAACTAGTTGAAAGCTATTCTTGCCTCGGTGTTGAGTTGATTTGCCTCATTCCTAGTATATACCTTATAGAAAAGATGCGAGCAGTCACTGAACCACCCCATCAAGTGTATCTAGACATGACTTTGATACTTGCTCAAAAGAAAAGGGAGCATTCACTGATCGTACATTTTGAGTTGAGATGACATCGAACTATCTCCTGTTACACCATTGATAGCAAATGGTTCACGTTTACGCTCACTACACTCGTAAATGATACTGTGCAATATGGATGGCGATCATCACTTGGAACATGGGGGGTAAGTCCTACAACTTCCTTATTAGTTTCTAAAGGGGTCCATAAAAAAAGTGTATTGTCACCCCTTTAATTGCTCTTATTTGTGTATGAAATAAACAACCATGTACTGATGTACAGCTCTTTGCCATTTTCAGAAAACAAACATTCGAAAACTCGAGTCTTCAGGATTATGTTCAAAGTACTGAATTTTTCTTAATAAATTTTTCGATAAGGTGTCAATTACTTTCCTCTTATACAGCATGGGATAAGTCACAAGTTGCACATGCTTCATTGAATAACATGATCACTTTAGCGGATCCCCTTACTACCCGTTCGTTTTACAATATGTATAATGTAAACCACCTGGAGGCTGGACCCAATCAAATATATAGCATAAATCTTTGGTCTTAAACAATATTAGTGGCCACTGGACACACTTATCTGACGGTACTGATGTTCATGTTTATGCATGCGCCAAGATAATGAAAGTATAATGTTCATGTGGAGCCTTGCTTTAAAAATTGGCTAAATATTTCTTCATGGCACAGAATCACAGATAACGTGGAAAAATTATGGTTTATCATTCGTCATTAGCATGCTCAAAAACTTTTTATTGATATTTAAATTTTCTTCTGTCGATTCCTAATATACTCCATGACAAGGGATAAACTAAGCTAAGCCTATGATGAGTTTGAAGAGAGCCGCGTAATGTCTTGATTCTCATATTGTAAAACGACAATGACGTTCACCAAAAAAAAAAAAAAACGACAATGACGCTTACTTTATTAGGAAGGCACCATGGAATAAGTGGGTCATTTTAGTGTGCAAGAATCCTGATTTGAGTTTATGATCGACTAGTGTTCAATACTACTTCCTAAATAAGAACTAACTTTTTTTAGCGAAAAGGGATCATAGTTTTCTGTTGTGGTAGCAATAAGCGTGCTACAACACTAGATGGATAAATACATATATAATTATTGCCATAAGTTGCAAAAAAATAAAAAAGGTTTGATATCACCCCGTAATTATCAAGATGCGGATGTCAATTACTTTAAGTGGTAAAGTCATGGGAAAGTTATGTATACTAGTACACTTTATAATTGTAATGTAGAAACTCGCAGCTGCTATCTTCGATACGCTTTGAGTGAAATATACTCCGCATCAATATCCCGCAAATCCAGCAAACCCGACCAATCAGCCGCATTGTATAACAAGTGTGACAAGCTCTACCTCATGAGGAAGATGTCTCAAACCACAATTACTCTCATGATGGCCATTTGCCAAATTTAAACATGAGACCAATAGGAGTCTCACTACCTACCTAAGTCAAGTCAAAATGAACACAGGTTGATAGAATCTCTAGACTTCTATTGATGAATTTCTTTGTGTTTAATTTCGCACTTCATATACTAGCTCGATCAATTAAACAGGGGTAGCTAAAGCGCTCACAGTCTCACATTCAATTCATGGTTTACCGTTTATGGATATTAGAAGTAGAATGCCGTGTTACCAATATAATCTTTGTATCATACTTCTGTATACTGCCGTCCTGCGATCTGTGTAAATGTAGTGGATGCATGTACATATTCATGTGTTGGAAAGGCGTCTTTATAAGTCAATGCACATCCATGTGAACTAGTCAAGTGACTGGTAGGATGGTACTACGTACAACGCAGAACAAAAATCTCACAGGAAAAAGAAAGTAGATGCTGTCATTAATTGCTCAGTATGATTGTCGAGATTTTGAACGGTTCCTATAATGCAACACTAAACGAACGCCAAAGTCCCCTTCATGACCACATCAGCTGAATCTGATTTGCAATCCCTTTGTTAAGTTGTTAGGCTTCCTTAATTCTCCTTCTAGTCTGACTGAAATTCCGTTCGTTTTGTTTTGGTTCCAATGTTTAGATATGACACAGCTGATACTTAAAGTTCATTTCCATTTCTTATCAAATGGAAGTCATTAGTCATGAATTCAAGATCCTCAGTGAGAGTTTAGGAAGTGAGGTATCCCCTAGTCGTTTCCTAAAAGACTAGTAGTCGATGTGATTTATAATATTTTTATGCACCTTGAAATTTAATGACTGGATTTTATGAAATTGTCATGTTTATTCTTGATCCTAAGTCCGAGTATAAGTAAACTATTTCTCATGGACGTGACATAGAAAATGGATATCGTTGTTGTCGTACCTTGAAACGCATGTGTCGTCTTCAAAAGAAGAAGACATTACATATTGGAAGTACGAAGTATTTTAACAGAGTGGTGCAAATTGTAATAGGGGTGCGATTGACAATCAATAAATTTGAAATTTGGTAGATTTAACCATGAGAATATTTGTTCATGATATAATGGAATATAAACGGATGTAGTTTTTCGCATTCAAGTAAATTGAGTTTGGAGTATACATAGTTTCTCGTATTTTATTATTTATTTTTTTGAATCTATTACCCAAAATCTAGAGTATCTCGTTATTTATCATCGTACCTTTTTTTAGGTAAATTTAAATCGCATATCCACGGTCTATTACACCCCCCTAGACCATTAGAAAAATAATTCTTTTGGTATACATGTCCTTCTCTATATCTATATGTGTTTTTACTAGTAATATCTTCCTTTTTAATGTCATATTTATCATCCATGTATTCGTAGCGTATTTGTATTCATACGGATGTCATCTATAGAGTTCTAGGGATACTATACTCTCAGCTTGGATGATAAATTTTGTATGCATACAAATAAAATATATTCACTTTCGTATTTGTATACATATTTGTTTCCATGTAATATAAGATGTACTTATATAACTTGCAACAAAAAGGGGTGGGAGAGTGATGAATGAAAATATCATGCACACTATCTCCTAAATAAGGGAAATAAATCATACATATGAGAAATGTGAGCAAGTCTAGAGAATAAAAAGGAAAGCAATCTTCATACTTGACTAGCAAGTAACCAAATCACTACTAATAACTAAAAAGTCAAAATAAACAAAATACAGAATAAGCATAAGAAAATCCTTTATATTTTTTACCAACAAACAATTCAGCTAAAAAAAATCTTTCAGCCGGTCATATCATAGGATGATTTCATTAGCTTGGCGCGCAAGGAGTTCTAACTCCCGCTTTCTCTCTTGACACGTGTCCCTATCCCCTACCCCAATTATACGCGGCGACTTGGATGTAAACAGATCTTCGTTTTTTCTTTTTTATCCCATCAAAATCACAATTTAAATTTCAGCCTTTTAATACTATCTCAAATTTTAAATACTTTAAATTGATGTAACGTTCTCCAATGCACCTTGAAACCAACAAAAACATTTTACGAAACTAATAAAAAAAAGTAGAAAATGAAAATGAAAGATACTAGTGGAGTATTTGAGTGTGTACTGAATTACTGTAGTGTATAAGAGTGTGTTAGTTTAGCCTATTATGATACGAGGCAGTAAAGATCCTATAAAATAGGCAGATTTCTCCCTCCTACTTTCACTCTCCCCTCGTTTCACTCTGCCTACCCACCCCATTTTTTCACTCTCTCTTTCTTCCACTAGACTTGCTCCTCTGCATCTTTACTGAATCTTCAAACATAAACCCCTTCCTCCCCTCTCATAAACCTCAAACCATTATTCAACCCCAAAGTTTTCATTTCTCCCATTCACCAAAGATTCACCAAAGATTCCTTATCTTTGGTGAAAATGGATAGCTCCTTAAAACTCTCACCCCCTCCCAAATTCTCGGTACACCGTACCGTCACCAAGAAACTCCTCTCTCACCCACCCTCCCTTTCCCCCTCAACTGTGCGCATCTCCTTCACCGACAACGATGCCACGGACTCATCCGACGACGAAGAGGAGGACAGTTTCTTTAAATTCCCCTTCATGGGCCTGCCCATGACCCGGACCCGGATCGTCCAGCATATCAACGAGATTCAATTCAGTGTCTCCCAGCCCGGACCCAGTACCCGGCCCGACCCAGTACCTCAACCGACCCGGAACCGTAAAAAGACTAAAAATGGGTGTAGGCCCGTGGTGCCACCTAACCACCAAGATGGGTTGCCGAGGAAGTACAGAGGTGTACGGCAGCGTCCGTGGGGCAAATGGGCTGCGGAGATCCGCGACCCGATACGCCGTACCAGAATCTGGCTCGGGACGTACGACACCGCCGAGGAGGCCGCCATGGTTTACGACAACGCCGCGATTAAAATCCGCGGGCCCGACGCTATGACCAATTTCCTTCGCCCGCCACCACCCCCGGCACCAGTGTCATGTGATGAAGAAGTCCAAGAAGAGGAAGACGAAGACGAAGAAGAAGATGAAGTGTCAGTATCACAGTCAGTGTCACTGTCATCGTGTTTATCAGACCAAGATAAGTCACATGGACTATGCTCTCCAACGTCCGTGTTACGGTACCAAACGCATGAGGAGAGTAAAACAGCAGCAGTAGGAGAAAATGACCGGAAACCGGAAGAGAAACCGGTAGTGTGTGAGCAGGGGGAACTGGAACTGGATGATCCATGGGTATTAAATGACTTCTTCAGTTACGACGCACCAAACCCGATGATATTATTCGACGATGTTAATGACATGATATTTACTGACAATGATTTTGCCGATTTGTCCGCCCTTGATATTGATTTCAACGGTGACGATTGGGTGTTCGTTGGACCAACGGCTGCTACTAATAACAAAGTTGAAGCAGCGGATGATTACTTGGTCAGAGATGATGAAGCTATGGTTTTGTGCTGAGGGGACAAGTTTTGAGTTTTGTCTCGCTAATGTCTTTGGGAGGAACATAAATTGGTTATTAGTAATTATTAATTAATTATTAATTGTTCTAGGTCGGGTTTATGTTAGTGTTTGGGGGGTAATTATTAAGTGTGTGGGTAGTTTTTTAATCTTAGGGGGAGAATTTTTCTTGTTACTTACTAATGTTTCTCTCCTAGGGTCGAGGTGTTTCTAAGTGTGCATAATAAGTGTGCATAGAAGGTACTAATAATTGTTTAGTTGAGTGATTAGCGTGAGTAATCGGTAAGTGGTGAATATATAATAGTAGTGGTGAATATATGGAGTTTGTTTTAATGGAAAAGAGACTATCGTTTCTGTCTTATTCGTAAATAGTTATGTTTCTAGTTATGTTGAAAAGGGTTATGTTTCATACCCATGTTTGGTATGGTCATGTTTTGTTTTCATTTTGCATTTTGCAACGACTATAACTGTGCAAGTGAATCATGCGATTCAGTTCCATTTGAGTGTCTAGTGTAGCTGTGAAGTGGTGAAATATCTCACATCTCTGATAGCAGACTAGCAAGTGGCACATGGATTCGTGGCAATCTTTGATTACATACAGCTGCAACCTGCAATGTGCAGAATGTATAATTACACTTACAAGTTAAAATCAACGTTTTAGAGACAGGGGAACACATAACTAAGTTGCGTTATACAGTGATACAGTTATACTTGTACTCTTTGATTAAGTACTGTACTTGAGTTACTTTGAAGTTGGAGATATACTCCGTAAGTGCGTTTCGAAAGATTGGGAGTACATTAGCTTGTTGTTCTTTTGGTTGGTTACACAGTCAAAATGAGCATCTCAACCACCTTGACAAGTGCAAAAATAAGGTACACCGTATAAGCTTGTTTTACACAACCAGTGCTGCTCATTCTGCAGGCTCCTTCCTCCAGTTGTGTGTCCCCAGCACTTTAAAGTCACTATTCAACAGATTTTATTAGTATGTCCTTGTTCAAGGCTCATGTCACAACTATACTTTCCCTGATCACCTTTAACTTTGGGTATTTGTAAATCTACAAATTCATAATTCGAATACAATAATTCATATAAAATATAATGGTTGAGAGTTCAACATATTTAAATATCGTTATGGGTTCGAAACCTCATAACTCCCCGCTCGCATCATTATCTAGTCTAATGTACTAAACAAAACTAATAATTTATATACAAAATCAAGAAAATGAGCAATATTTGTAAGTTCTAGATATGAAAAAGGAAAATGATCAATGATCACATGTTACATATTTAAATAGGAATTATATAGTGTCCTTGCTTGATGCTCACATCACAATTGTATTCCATTTCCCTATACACACTTCTACTAAACCCTGATTACTTGCAATTTTACGAATTACCATTTCATATAATATATCAAGCAAATGGGCAACTATTATAAACTAATCATTATTTAAAAGGAAAAGGATCAATAATCTCATGTCAGTTACAAAATTGAGTAGAATTTTCTCAAGACACATATTAACATTAAATTTAAAGGTTAGACGAAAACATCACATGTTTTTCTCATCAAAAACTATTCTAATAAGGAAAGTACGTCTATTGTGATATTTTTCTTTGTGTGTGCATACTTTATGAAATACAAATTAATTGGTCCACAAAAAGATGATTCTATACGCGTTTTAAAGATATTTTTCCGAGAATGTGGCCAACACACTCAAATTTCCAACTAATAGACATTGTCTCAAATTTGTTACCTAAGCTTAAAGTATGAAATGTTCAATAGCCAATTGTATTAGTTGTGGCCTATTAGGCTAATGTCATTGCTTTTATATGGCTCATCATGGCCAAGGTTAGTCGTGGACAACTGCTTTCAAGTTTGTGAACTTCCCAACATTAATGCGAATTCTTTAAATTGTAATTTGATTAACAAAATCATAACAAGTTATTCCATAAGAAGCCCAAAAGAAATACAATTTTATTATGTAATCTACTATCACAAAGGTTATGGACTTATTGGGTCATGCAAAAAGAGTAGATACCTTAATCGTTAAGGCTAGCTAGACAGGGTATAAAAATACAATTTCATACACCTATAAGGCTACAACTTTAATTATAAGCTTTGATTCTCCTCATACTCGACATCTAATATATATTTCACACCTTAATTTTGTTTATGTTTTACATATCTTCTTATTATTGCTTCACATGTGCCACTGTTCCACATGGTATACAAACCTACAGTGGCGGATCCAGGAATTCGATCACGGGGGTTCGAATGTAAATTTACAAAAAAATGTTAGTAGTAGGACTTGAACCTAGGTCTTATGTATCCAACACTTTATAAAAATTTTAAGTTACCAATAAACCAAGTACCTATTTATGATTTAAGTGCCATTTTTTTCATTATATTTAAACCGAAAACTTCCAAAATTACCCATTTTTGAATTTTTTCCCAAAAGCCGGGGGGTTCGGTTGCACCCCCGCGAACCCCCCTAGATCCGCCACTGCAAACCTACTTATAAGATTTTTTTATAAATTGTTGGTGTTTGAGGCAATAAATTGATACATGAGTATAATGCCAAATACGGTTATGTTAGACATTAGCCCTTATTACACTCATAACTTGGCAAAAAAGTGAAACACTTGAAAGTTGAAGATTTCGATCTTCCTTCTTAACGCACCTTAAATTGAATTCTCTAATTTGGAGTTTAGACAAAGAAAATGTTATTATTAATACAACAAGATGTATAGCCTGACATTTTCCATAATAAAGATGCTTGATTGAAATTATATGAAGGTCAAGGCTTCAATCAAGACATGATTTCAACTGTAATCAGAATTTCTTATTTAAATACAATAGGATTACTTAGGCCTTTTTTCACTTGTCCAAGCTTAGTTCAATTATATTCAGATTTGTTTATATTGTTCAATGCAATTTAATACGGAGTATGTAGTTTTGTAATTATCTTTTTCCAAAAGAAATTTCTCCACGTAATTTCCAAGTCTCAATTGCATTGTATACTTATTCTAGTTACTTTTGGTCAAAGCTGAACCTAACTACTTGGCTAGTTGACTAGAGTATCAAAGAGGTTTTAGATAGAGTATTGCAAGTTTGCAACACTTGCATTGCAACAAGTTGTGGATGGATTTTTATAGTAATTCTGGACTAGATTTTATACTCTCACATGACACAACCATGCATTAAACATCAATGTCAAGTGTATATGTACATAAAAAATGGAACTGACGATGATGTTTGAAATTGAAAATTGAGTAGGAGACAACAGTGTAAGCCTAGCAAAGTTATTTTGACCAATGTCGTGCAACTTGCATGCCTTCTCTGTGATTTTTTGGTGCCACTTCGGTAGCAGAGCTCAGCTCTACAAGGACACATAACTGTCCACAGCTCCGGTCTTTGACCACTATTTTGCAGCAGTAAAATAGGCCTTTCTACTTTTTCTCGTTAAATCTCACTACTTCTGCCACAAAATCTGATTCTGGACCCCACTTTTTGGGGGCAACACAACTACAAACTACTCCGTAGTAGCTATTGAAAACTATACAACACTCACAATAAAATTTGTCTAGAAAACAGAGATTGGGGTAAATACAGAGATAGCAGACACATCAGAACAGAGAGTAGTACAATTTATTTACACCAGAATAGGGGGTCTGTCATCTCCAGAAATCCCAGTACATGCCAGCTGCGTTTTTCACATCATCCCTCATAAATCACTACACCAACTTTAAACCATCACCTTCCTCCCCAAGTTACCATACTTCAAAAGACTAGAGTAGCCATTTCTACATGACTACACGTTACATACGGTACAAATTTTGCGCACTTTTAATGTTGAGCCCAATGGTCCAAAGTACTGGACCAGTTTTGTGATTTTCAGACGGCGTGGTCGTGGATACTATAAAGTTAACTTGTAAACTATCTATAAATACATGGTGATTAAGAATGAATGTAACAAGTAGTAACCCCAAAGGAGTTATGAAAAGAAGAAGAAAAAGGCATATATTAACCTTTTGGTCAAACTTAAACTTGAAAAAGGGCATACATACATGATACATTGTCTTGTTTGCTGCATAAAATTGGGTGGCAAATCAGATCCACTAGGAACTTAGCAAGTTGCAAAGTGCTTTTTACAGTGGGGTTATTATCTTCATCAGCCTTATTTTGCCATAAGTTTGCCATACGAACCCTACAAGATTTAATGAACAATGATGGCAGGAGGCACATTGGTTCATTCAGCTAACCTTTTGTGGTCCTCGCAAATTTCTGTCTATATTTCTTCTATCTGGGTGGCTCACTTGGTGTATATATAGTTTAAATAAGCACTATGCTGCAGCAGGTTTATAATTAGATGGTTTAATTGCATAGGGGACACTCAAAAGCTATGTTGGCAAAATCTTCTCCGTGCAAAGGCGATCCTTTTCAAGTGGTTGGGATTGCTTGATAGAGATAGCTCATTCGCCAATCCAGAAATTAGAAGCACATGTACTCCGTATGTGCTAGTGATCTTAATCTAAAACGTGATCGAAAATGTATTCCGGCCGTATGCCAACAGAATACACTATATACCTCTTCATTTCTTCAATGAGATTGAACACCTTTTTTCAGGGATTACAGTACAAAGCATACGTCAAGGGTTGGCAATTTGGCATATTATAGCCTGAGTTCATTGTCGAACACTGAATCTTCTGTTGTACTCGTAACTATTTTTTTTTATGTGTATACAACGAAATATTTTTTTACTAAGTACTTTTATGAAATTTTCAATACTACATAAAATATGAGGAATATGACTCCACGTCTCCACATATCCAACAAGATGAGTACTAAAAAATTGTAAATTAATGATACTCTTTGTAAGTTTTGAATGATGAAATACAATACAATTAAATATCTTAATGATAAGGTATAAATATAAATTTATCTCGACGATATTTCAAGCATGGGGACATATTGATTGAACTAATACCAAAATGCGAGGTGTTGAGACAAATACATAAAGGAGTTTTTTTATTTTATGTTGAAAAAGTTTTCTTTTCCCTTAACTTATTTTTGTTGATTGTAGATAGAGAGACTCCTTATTAAATCCTCTATAATTTTGCGTTTAATGAGCTCATTGTTGGGCTTAAACCCTTTAACATGTCAACAATTTGAATAACTAAATTCCATAATATCAAAAACCCCGGAATAGAAAGGAACAACAACTATATGAATCAGATCTCACGGGTTTGATCAAGAGTTCATTCACACAATTTGGTGATGCTATTGCTCGCAACAATTGGAATGAATGAGAGCAGGTAGCCAAGTCAGCAAAAGAGCAATGTGTATCCCTGTCAGCAATAATAAGTGTACGGAGGGGATTTGTGGTCCGTTAATACCATTCAATGATTTGCCAAAGCTGCGTTCTTTTGTCGCTTTTTGTCGGCTGGCCTCCTATCTCCAAATCTTCTTCTACATTTGTCTCTTTGCCAACTTTTAGTAGATAAATAAACTGGGTCTTATTAGATTAAAGCCTAATGATGATGTTTTGGTCATTAGACTAAGTCATTAGCTGCATATTCAGAATCATAGCCACAATTAGGGGACCAATCACTTTGCTCCATTTCTATTTTCCAAAAACTTTTTCTTTCATTGTCTGTGGAATTGTGGGACCAAAAGCTGAGAAAAGTATCCGAATGTTGATTCTTGGGGCTAATGGCAGCCGTTCACGTAAGGATTCCCGGTAGAGATTATTTTCACTACCTCCGGATATTCAACTTGGGAACTCCTCTCTCAGGTCTCTGACGAACTAAACATATTTAAAAGATAAAATAACAATTCCAAACAAATTACATTCCTTTCGTCTCATATTTGCTCCTTCCAAAGTAAACAATGTGAGTACTATTTTGGGAGATTTAATTTAGGTGAGGAAAGAAAATCAGAAAGAAAATATAAATCCTAATTTTTCTCATCAAATTTATTTATTTAAGATAGTCTACAAATATAAAGAGCCTTATTTTTACCGTATTCTATTTATGTTTAAGAACAGTTTAAATTTTGGATAAGTGAATACAAAGATTCGTATGTAGGAACGATTCTTAACAAATGAAGATATACAATTGCAATTTTTTTTTTAAATGGTCACCTAAAACAATATTTAGATGCAAATTTGACGATTATAAAATAATAGTTATTTCAAATTTATATTTTAAATATGATTTTGATAAGTGTGAACAAGTGATTATTGAAAGATTAATGGGATGGAGGAACCACTAATAAATTAATAATAGATATTTTTTTTGAAAATAAAATATAGTGTATTGACTAAAAGCTTACTACATTTACAAAACTACAATAAATCTCAAAATCAAACAAATAAATATCAAACAAAATCAAGATAAACTTAACTCCAACCAACTTTGGATCATTGTAAAGTTGATGAGACTCTTTTGCGTGCCCTATTAAACGCAAGACTATAATTGACATGCAACTCAATTCTTTTCAATTTACATATGAGCACTTAAATTTAAATATCATATCATATGAGATTTTAAGGTATGAAAGCAAAGGAGTACGTAGTACTTCATTAAATCAGAAATGTGATAAAAAAAAACGTGTGCTTTTGTAGGGTTGTTGTCAAAAGTAGTAGTAGTTGTGCTTAGCTCGTTATACTACATTAATGTAGCACTGTTACGATTTCTGGAGTTGTATGCTTTGTGTCATTGACGATCGTTATATGTGCAGTGTGGTGCACAGTCCACTGTTGGCCTGTTGCACTGGCTGCAACTCAAATGTATACTCCGTATATGTCATCTTTTACAACTCGGCTGCTCGAAAAAACTAATACTTGCATGTATCTATGACAAGATAGTACCACAGTTACTGGCACTTATATATCTATTCCAGAAATGTCACACTAATATTTTTGTACTTTAAACGCACTTAAAACATCAATATAACATAAGAAGCTGAAATTCCTTTGGGGGGAGTCGTGAACTCAGTTTGTGATGTTCATTGCCGGTCCTAAATCAATAAAATAATGATGAACATCGTGGTTAGGTGTGAGTTGACCATCGTAAAATAAGTCATATTTTATAGATGTAATTATGTAAACTGGAAAGTTCATATCGCTAGGGCGTATAGCCCTCTAATATGCTCTCCGATGAGTCTTTATAATGGTGTATGTTAGTTATTAACAATTCTTTTGGGACTATGTTCTTGTTCTTTTCGTGTTGGCAAATTTGAACTGAAATGAATGAAGTTGATTAGGACTTAACGTAAACGAATTAAAGTGAAAGTAGTTGAATAGAATTGAAATTAGCAAAAGAAAGATACTTTGTATGGCTATTATTATGCTTTTGTTATTTTATTTTTTATTTTTTAAAAATAAATTAAATTATGTGAAAGGGTGGATACCAAGTTGAGTCTCTAGTTCTTCATCATCTATAATGTGGAGCGCAAAGTGCAGGCAAAGAAAGAGTCAAGAGTGGGCAAAAAGTGATGGGCCTACCTCTGGTATTGAGTTGGGCCTGCAAATCTTTTAGCCTGAATTGTTGACTCTTTTTGGCGGAAGACAAGGTTGGGACAAAGGTAGGCCCAAACAGCTAAGCTCTTTCATTTCGTAATAGGAACGTACAGTGTAAAAGAATGAAGAGAAAAGCAACCAATCAGAAAACATTATGATAATTGGGACGCAAATTAATAGTGAAAACAAATGAGCATGTTTGGTTGGAGGTTTTTGGGCTCAAAGAAAGGGAGTCATTCTCCCATTCCCTTTTTCATTGTTTGTTTCACTTAATTTGTTTTTTCATTCCCTTACTTACCTTTATTTGACTCCCCTAAAATGAAACCCTCCTACCTCCAAGGGTAACAAATCTCATTCCCCCTCTCTTCTTTTCTCTCCTAACCCACCTTCTCCCTCCTCTTCATCCACCATGCCACTACTACCTCATCACCACCACTCACAACCGCGACCGCACCACCGCCACCGCACTATAACTGCCACCATTTCTCTCTCCTCCTTCCCCATCCCAATCTCTCTTCTCTCCTCACACCACCGCCACCTCTGCCCGCCGCCGCCCGCCGCCGACGTTGAAGAAGAAGAACTTTGGTGTTGCTCAATGATTATGAAAGGTGGTCAAGGTGGTTGTTAGATGACATGGGACTATGGGAGAAGGAGAGGGAAGGAGTATTCCATTCATATGAACATTTCAACCAAACAAACTTCAAAAGTAACAAAACTTGTTTCCATTCTACTCCTCTAACCCAATCCATTCCCTTTCCATTCCCTTTCCATTCCACTTATTATACCAAACGACCCCTTAGAGATTTTTGGTCTAATTGATAGGTGGAATGATTTCAAGTATTCCACATACTCCCTTTATTTTTATCAATTATTTACACATTTTTAAATATGTGAGGAAAATTTAAAAAACGTAAAAATTGTTAAAAATAGAGGAAGTACATTTTATGTAAGACGATGATTATACCTAATTCTAAATCAATACTAAATCATTTTATTTAGATAAATTGTGAGCTGGAAAGAGCATCATTATTATTCATTTCTAAGTGGTCACAAACTCACAACATTAGTCAGTGGTGAGGCCAAAGAGAAGGCAAGCAATGAGGAAAGCAATAAAATTCTGTTATTCCCAATTGTTTGGCGCCCTTCTTTCCACGCCACGACTCTCAACCCCCACCCTTATATTTACGTGCATAAGCAAAACAGCTCCACGTGAATACGAAACCCACCAGAACATATTCTCCCAGGTTCGAAACCCACTAGAGACAAAATAAATAAAAGGAAAAGAAAAAGGTGGCAAAATGGGAGGAGCGAAGAATACGCCGCCGACGTGGATAAGCGCGGCGGCAAAGGGGGGTGAGGTGGATGAGAGAGATTATCCCCCTTTGTCGTTCACTGATTTTAAATTGGGTGTGGGGGAGCGCGCGCTTTCCGCCGCCGGTGCCGCCATCATCTCCGCCATCATCGTTAACCCCCTCGATGTCGCCAAGGTATATCTTTTTTTTTTTTTTTTTATATATCGTTGGTACTAACTGTAGATGCCGTATGACTATGAATCAATAAAATTATCCCGCTTTATTAAAAATAGTTTGTTTTTCTTTAAGGCTCCGTTTGGTTTGGAGGAAGTTCATTTTCTTGGAAAATCATCTTCCATGATCATGAGAAAATTGAGTTCATAATTTATTTTCCCTAGTTTGGTTGTACAAGGGATATTATGGAGAGAAGATAAAGAAAATAGAAGAAAGGAGGAAAGAGAGAGGTGAGAGGGAGGAAAGTGGGCTATGAGAGTAGAGAGAGAAGGGAGGAAAATGGGCATTCCATGTATTAGAAAGGAAAATAAGTTTAACTATGAGGAAAATGATTTCATCCCAATTTTTCGACTTCATTTTCGTTGTTCAAACCAAACAAAGGAAAACTAAGAAAATCATTTTCCTTTTGACATTTTCCCCCAAACCAAACAGAGGCTAAAGGTCGTAGTATGTCTTAGTTTGAAAGCTCACACGTCTTAATGACGTGATCATATCGGCTAGTCTTAGTCTTGGGTGAGACTGTCTACTTTTATTATGAAAGTAGACAAGGCCATGCTAGCCAAATATAGACATATAAATCTATAATGAATAGCTTGTTGGGAGCTTAAGAAAATTTACCTAGTAAAAAGTTGTAAAAGTAGATCGTCTTTTTTAATAATTTGTGATAATTTATGCAATTTTGATTTGCAGACAAGATTACAAGCGCAGGCTGCTGGTGTCCCATATAATAACCATTGTGTTCCCGCGTGTTTTCAAGCTGAACCGGTAAACTTTTTCCATATCTCCAAAAGTCTTTCTTTTTTGAATGGAAATACGACAAGTAACAAATTCTTAAAAAAGGCGGTGTGGTTGTATAATTAAAGTAGACGAGCTCCCTCTAAGCTAAATCGACCAAGCTTGAGGTCAAATATGAGATATATATCCCTTTATTGGGCAGCATGGCTCCGTCTACTTTTATGAAGACTTCTTGATAGATAAGACAATTACGATCACAAGTTAACTACTTTAAATAAATGAGTAACTTATTAGCATAGGTTTGGAGTAACAATTGAGGCCATTACAAAGGTGACTCCTTTGGAGTATCAACTACTGAGCTTTTTATCGTTTATAGTGACTTCTTTAGCTTAGGAGGGAGGGTGGTCTGACCGTAAAATTAAATGAGACGGTCTATTACAAGTATTATGCAATGTAGCAGAAAAAGACGAGACGGTCTGACACAAAAAGCTGTTAAGGGCACTTCTCTTTTTTTTTTTTTTTTTTTTTTTAAGTTTTCATTTTTACTGTTGATTAGTAATGTGCTTTTGTACAAACTTTGTTTTCTTATGTCCTTAGTAGTAGTCGAGGAGATAAGTTGGGGTTTTGGTATGGTACGCGTGACCTTGATCAAGGTGATTTTACTTTATATTTGTGTTAGCAGGAGGTTTTGTATCGTATATTTTCATGCTACTTTAGGAAGTCCTGTCTATGTGCTTGATCATTCAACTATGTTTAGATGTGGCTAATGCAGATTGTTTAATGTTTTTTAGATGCTTCCCAACCCGAGGTCTACGCAACAACCACCCAACGGTGTGGTTCTTGGTGAAGGATCAACTTGTTTGCGTGATTGTTCTCGCTATAAAGGAACTTTTGATGTTTTCACCAAAATCACACGTCAGGTTAGCTAACAGTAGATTTTCTGCTCACGCATAGTGCATTGTGTGATATGATGGTCAAGCAACCTTATGTAGTTTGAATTGGTTCAATCTACTATAAAACCACGTTGGAATGTGACTTATATTATTTTTGAGAGCTTTGACATGAATGGGCAGGGGCTTGCAAAACAGAAATTAGTTCTTGTCGGAACATTATACGCTGAAAGTGATTATTGCTAAATCCGGAATCTAGCTAGGTTTGGGGTCTTAAGGAAAAGTACATTTGACAAAAAATGTTTTTTTCCCTTTTTTTTTTTTTTGTGGGTGTGTGTTTGGGGGGGATCATGAAGCCGAGTAGTTTATGATTGAAGTAGAATTTTAAAGGTGGTTACACATTGCAATTTCGTAGAGGTGTTTTCTGATAATATGGCCCATATAATTGAGCAATGGTTCTCAATTTGTCATGGCAAGTATTGCCATGTCATTAGGATTAGCTGATATTACTTGAAACTTTCCTGAATCATGACATTTTGAGTTGTCTGCATTTGTACTAGAAATGTTATGAAGTAAATGTGTCATCCTAGATTGTACGGGCAACTTTCTGTTTATGACATATACTGGTTCCCACCCCTCTCTCTTGTAACATATCAAAATTTCCTTGTCGAATATCGTTAATAATTATTGAGTTTTAACAGGGATGATTGTGCAGGAAGGATTTTCTAGACTGTGGAGGGGCACAAATGCTAGTTTGGCCCTGGCCATACCTACTGTAAGTGTCTTTCCAGCAAAATGTGAGATGCTATGGGTCAAGGAAAAAAATTATGTAGTGTGATTGCAATGCAGGTTGGGATCTACTTACCTTGTTATGACATGTTGAGAAACTACTTGGAAGTGTTCACAGAACATTATGCATCAAATTTGAGTCCGTATTCTCCCCTAGTAGCTGGCTCTGCTGCCCGCTTGTTGGCATGCATTACTTGTTATCCCATAGAGCTGGCACGAACACGGATGCAGGTATCAATCTTTAATATGCTACAATGTAGGTGCAGACCTAATGTTATTTGTTTTCATATTTATAATTTATTTATGAATATGTTGGGACAAATGACAAATCCTAATGGCGAATTAAGATAGCTGACGCCAATTTTTTCGCGCAGCTAAAGCTTTTTGTTGTTTGTTTCTACGAATATGTTGGTCTTCATATGATCTGCTATAGTCATGATTGCACATGTTAATGCTGAATCTTGACTGTTATGAAACTCAAGTTTCTATTTTCAATCAAAGAGTCAAGCGGTTAGGAATTTACCGGTTTAAAAGCTTTTTAATTTCTGAAATTACTATGCATGTAATTTCTGTATTGTCCCTTACCCTTATCAAAACACAATGACTAGTCAACTGTCCCTTACCCTTAGTTCAAGTACATAATTTAGCTAATAATCAAGATTACTTACTAATTACTAGCCCCTTATAGGCTATATTTCATAATTAGCTCAAGTTTCAATGTATGGTTGCGGTGTTTTTGAATTATTTTGACATATTGCCACAACTCAACTTTAAATTAGATACTCTATTATCGTAGTACATGTTCCCTATCGTAGCTCAAGTTCCCTATTTGAGCTGAACTTTTGTATCTTAGCTCAAGTTAATTTATTGTTATAACTCAAGTTTGCTACTTTGGTCCCATATACCCCTCTGTTCAAGCTAAATACGATGACTAGGCTAATTCATTTTACCAAAGTTTTAATCGCCTCCCCCTATCACCCTACGTATTTGTGCTTTGTATGGAAAAGCTTTCCCATGTTATTGAAACAGCAGTGTCTCAGAAACAATAGAAGCCCTTGAAAACTAGCAAAACTGGTCCTTCCCTCTCACATTTATTCTTTGCGGTTAGAAACATGTGCCTCACTGGAGTATTTCCGAATTCCCGCCCCAACCTGTCTACATATGTGTCCTTTTTCAGTTGTTTAGGCCACTGTATGATTCATTTTTGAGTAGTACTTTCTATATTAGTAGTGGCAAGGTACATCAGTTTTATGTTTTAATTTATCTTTTCGTCCTCAATGTTTAGGCCTTTAAAGAAACACAGACAAGTGTCAAGCCTCCAGGAGTTTGGAAAACACTGCTGGGGGCTGTCTCTCCTGTCAGAGGTGCAAGTTATTTACAAAGCTGTAAGTTTGCTTCTCCATGAACTGGCTGATCTAGTTTTTCCCTTGTATGCTTTACTAGATAAAAGCAGGTTATTAAATTTCAAAGTCGACCTATTTGTTGGTCTGGATAACGGATATGGACTTTGCTGACCTTTCCATATCATCCAGGCAAGCCGCATTGGAATTTGTTAACGGAGTACATTTTACTCTTAATACAACAAGCTTCTGTAAATAAATAAGAAATTTATACTCTTTGCAGTACAAAACTATCGTGTCTTGTGGACTGGCCTTGGCGCCCAACTAGCTCGTGATGTTCCTTTCTCTGCTATTTGCTGGGGAACACTTGAGCCAGTGAGTTTTATCTTTTCATGTATCTTTAGCCAATTATGTGTAGCATATCACGTTAGTATTAAATGACTCTCTTCTCATTGAAGATGCGCAGAAGAATTATCAGTCTGACTGGCAATGAAGTGAATGCAGCTAGCATTTTAGGTGCAAATTTTGCTGCTGGATTTGTTGCAGGTAGCCTTGCTGCGGGTCTCACGTGTCCGCTAGATGTTGCAAGAACTCGGAGGCAAATAGAGGTAGTCAACCTTAACCCTAAATCTAGAAATTCGTGATTAGTCAGTAAATGCCTGTATGAAAGATCTTTGACTCTAATATAGTGACCTTGTTACTGATAATTGGCCTAGTGCCATGGGCAATACAGATATTAATATACTCCGTATTATGTCGTAAGTCATGCTGTTGAGCAAACCATACAGAAGAGGGACAACAATGCTGACTTTCATTGATCTTGAGTTTCCTAAGAATATTTACCTTCTCTTCATTCCTCTATTTATGGGGTCGGGAGCTTATAATTTTCTCCTTGATATATTAAGTTGAACTGGTGTGAGGTTTTAGCTTATTACACTAAGGTGACCCTTTTTTTTTTTTTTTTATAATCATATTGAGGGCCCATTACCTGAACTCAAGTTTAATTCTAACTCCGGTCAGTTTCCCGACAAGTTAACTTATACCTTCTGGCAACTCAAGCGATTGACTTAATTTATGAGTAGAACGCCAGACTAAAATGGCAAAGATAACTCACACTGGAAAACTAGTGCCTCTTCCAAATAGCAAATTTATCATTTTAATCGTGCTCTACTCCTAAAATTACTGAAACTTAATTAAGTTGTTAGAAGTCGAAGTCAACTCGTGCCATAATACTGATCGGACTTAGCTGTAACACTTAAGTTTGACTTACAGGCTACCTTAGTTTAATCATGCTAAAATCTCAAGCCACATCAATGTAATTTTCCTATTTCCTTTCACGGTTTCCTTACCTCTTAATAGCTATCATGGTCTTATGGTGAGTTGGGACTTCCTGAACACAGAGATGCGACATTGAGGGTGGTAAAAAAATGAGGTGATGCACATATGTACTATTTTATGGTACTAATAAGATGTTAATTTTGCGTTTTACAGAAAGATCCTGCCAGGCAGATAAGTATGACAACAAGGCAAACATTGTTGGAGATATGGAGGTATGTTCTGCCTGTGCTTGTTGTATGTCTATGATCTTTTTGGAATCTGAAGTTGTATGTGATTACTTAGTTTCATTTAGGTCTCTGCTGTTGGACTGAGGAGTGGCCTTGTTTAGTCACATGGACTTTTTGAACGAACCTATCATGTTCCATGAATTCCTTGTTTGCATTTCATGCCACTAAAACATTTTTACCCGGAAACTTTTAGCTTATATGAGCAGAATTGGTGCATAGAGCAAGGTATTGTGGCTACAGTCCTGGTTATTATGAAGGATATAAATGGCACTTCAATTTATACCAATAAGTTATCAGGGTATCAGCTAGGGATTTGTGGGCTACAAGGATGCTCTATGTTATGGGCTTCTGTCAGTAACAAAGTGTTGATTATGATTTGCAATTTATGTGGACTTATTTGTTTATTCTGTCTGATAGAGTTTCACAACTTTGAATTTCCTACAGCAATTTGCTTATCCTCGAACTTTTTCAATATGGAATACATGAACTCTTGACAACTATTTGTATTCTGGCAGGGATGGGGGTTGGAAAGGACTGTTCACTGGAATAAGTCCTCGAGTTGCCCGTGCTGGTCCTTCAGTTGGCATTGTTGTTTCATCCTATGAGGTTGTCAAGTATGCCTTACATAATCGACACATAACTGGCTGAAAGGTCCGGGCAGAATTTATTTTAACTCTTATCTGGTTTTATTCCACCGCAAATGCCGTTTCAGACGAGTCGGCACAAGTTGGTTGGTAACTGAGTATATGACAAATTGACAGAAGCCTAACCATATTCCTTTGCGTAAAACTTTCTGATAGAACTTGTTCTTTATGCCTTAGCCGGTCTAAACACACCAATCTTTCATTGGTTTCATTTCTTTCATTGGTCCCGAAATGGAATTGGTCGAAATTTTGCAAGAGGCATTCTAGACACATATAATGGTGAATGGAACAAGAGATTTGGCAAGCCTTTCCGTAGCCCAAACCATCGAATTTTGTCCATTATGCACATGCTCGATTTGAGCGATAAATACACCGTAAATCTATCAATATGAAACATTGACATTGCCACATGCTACTAATCGTACTCCAATATTCCCTACGAGCATTATTGGTCACTTTGGTAACATTTTCCGTAAAATCAAAAAATCGACCCAAAAAGTCGGTTTTTTGGACTTATCGCTCAAATCGAGCATGTGCATAATGGACAAAATTCGTTGGTTTGTGCTACGGAAAGGCTAATTTTTGCAAATTCTCTTGTTCCATTCATCTTTATATGTGTTTAGAATGCCTCCTGCCAATTTTCGTCCAATTCCATTTCAGGGCCCGAAACAACGTTTTTTCGTAGGTTATATAATCCACAAAAACCGACTTTTTAGGTCGATTTTTGATTTTACAGAAAATGTTACCATATTGACCAATAATGCTCGTAGGGCATATTGGAGTACAATTAGTAGCATGTCGCAATGTGAATCTTTCGTATTGATAGATTTACGGTGTATTTATCGCTCAAATCGAGTATGTGTATAATGGACAAATTCGATGGTTTTGGCTACGAAAAGGCTAATATTTGCCACTTTTCTTGTTCCATTCACCATAATATGTGTCTAGAATGCCTCTTTCCAATTTTCTTATTCCATTCACCATTATATGTGACTAGTTAGCCTCTTGCCAATTTTCGTCCAATTCTATATCTGGCCCGGAACGACGTTGTTTTTGTGTAGGTTATAGTCCACAAAACAGACTTTTTGGGTCGATTTTTGATTTTTGGGAAAATGTTACAACATTGACCAATAATGCTCGTAGGGCATATTGGAGTACAATTAGTAGCATGTGGCAATGTCAATCCTTCGTTTTGATAGATTTACGGTGTATTTATCGCTCAAATCGAGCATGTGCATAATGGACAAAATTCGATGGTTTAGGCTACAGAAAGGCTAATTTTTGCCAATTCTCTTGTTCCATTAATCATTATATGTGTCTATAATGCCTCCTAGCAATTTTCGTCCAATTGCATTTCGGGGCCCGAAACGACGTTTTTCCATTGGTTATAGTCCACAAAAACCGGCTTTTTGGGTCGATTTTTTATGTTTCGGAAAATATTACCAAAGTGACCAATCATGCTCGTAGGGCATATAGGAATACAATTAGTAGCATGTAGCAATGTTAATCCGTCGTCTTGATAGATTTACGGTGTATTTACCGCTCAAATCGATCATGTGCATAATGGACAAAATTGGATGGTTATGGCTACGGAAAGACAAATTTTTGCCAATTCTCATTTTCCAGTCATCATTATATGTGTCTAGAATGCCTCCTGCTAATTTTCGTCCAATTTCATTTCGGGGCCCGAAACGACGTTTTTTCGTGGGTTATAGTCCACAAAAACCGGCTTTTTGGGTCGATTTTTTATTTTCCGGAAAATGTTACCACATTGACCAATCAAGCTCGTAGGTCATATTGGAATACTATTAGTAGCATGTGGCAATGTCAATCCTTAGTCTAGATAGATTTACGGTGTATTTATCACTCAAATAGAGCATGTGCATAATGGACAAAATTTCGATGGTTTAAGCAACGGAAAAGCTAATTTTTGCCAATTTTCTTGTTCCATTCACCATTATATGTGTCTATAATGCCTCCTGCCAATTTTCGTCCAATTCTATTTTGGGCCTTGGACCGATGTTTTTGCGTGGGTTATAGACTTATAGTCCACAAACACAGGATTTTTGGATCGATTTTTGATTTTACAAAAAATGTGACCAATAATGCTCGTAGGGAATGTTGGAGTACGATTAGTTGCATATGGCAATAACAATCTTTCGTATTGATAGATTTACGGTGTATTTATCGCTCAAATCGAGTATGTGCATAATTGACAAAATTCGATGGTTTTGGCTACGGAAAGGCTAATTTTTGCCAATTCTCTTGTTCCATTCATCATTATATGTGTCTAGAATGCCTTCTACCAATTTTCGTCCAATTCCATTTCGGGGCCCAGAACGACGTTTTTCCGTTGGTTATAGTCCACAAACACCGGCTTTTTGGGTCGATTTTTTTTTTCCTGAAAATATTAGCAAAGTGACCAATCATGCTCGTAGGGCATATAGGAATACAATTAGTAGCATGTGTCAATGTCAATCATTCGTATTGATAGTTTTACTGTATATTTATCGCTCAAATCGAGCATGTGCATAATGTACAAAATTCGATGGTTTGGGCTACGGAAAGGCTAATTTTTGCCCATTTTCTTGTTCCATTAACCATTATATGTGTCTAGAATGCCTCTTACCCATTTCGTCGATTTCCATTTCGGGAACCGAAACGACGTTTTTGCGTGGGTTATAGTCCACAAAAACCGGCTTTTTGGGTCTTTTTTTATTTTTGGGAAAATGTTACCACATTGACCAATAATGCTCGTAGGGCATATTGTAGTACAATTAGTAGCATGTGGCAACGTTAATATTTCGTATTGATAGATTTGCGGTGTATTTATCGCTCATATCGAGTATGTGCATAATGGACAAAATTCGATAGTTTTGGTTACGGAAAGGCTAATTTTGGCCAATTTTCTTGTTCCTTTCACCATTATATGTGTCTAGAATGCCTCTTGCCAATTTACGTCCAATTCCATTTCGGAACCCGAAACGACGTTTTTGCGTAGGTTATTGTCCACAAAAACTGGCTTTTTAGGTCGATTTTCTATTTTTCGAAAAATGTTACCAAAGTGACCAATCATGCTCGTAGGGCATATCGGAATACAATTAGTAGCATGTGGCAATACCAATCCTTAGTTTTGATAGATTTACGGTGTATTTATCGCTCAAATCAAGCATGTGCATAATGGACAAAATTCGTTGGTTTGGGCTACGGAAAGGCTAATTTTTGCCAATTCTCTTGTTCCATTCATCATTATATGTGTGTAAAATGCCTTCTGCCAATTTTCGTCCAACTCCATTTCGGGGCCCGAAGCGACGTTTTTGCGTGGGTTATAGAACTTATAGTTCACAAAAATCGGATTTTTGGGTTGTTTTTTATTTTCAAAAACATGTTACCACATTGACCAATAATGATCGTAGGGCATATTGGATTACAATTAGTAGCATGTCACAATGTCAATCTTTCGTATTGATAGATTTACGGTGTATTTATCGCTCAAATCGAGTATGTGTATAATGGACAAATTTCGATGGTTTTGGCTGTGGAAAAGGTAATTATTGCCAATTTTCTTGTTCCATTCACCATTATATGTGTCTAAAATGCCTCCTGCCAGTTTTCCTCCAATTCTATTCCGGGCCACGGAACGACATTTTTGCGTGGGTTATAGTCCAAAAAACCCGCTTTTTGGGTCGATTTTTTATTTTCCGGAAAATGTTACCACATTGACCAATCATGCTCGTAGGTCATTTTGGAATACTACTAGTAGCATGTGGCAATGTCAATCCTTAGTCTAGATAGATTTACGGTGTACTTATCACTCAAATAGAGCATGTGCATAATGGACAAAATTTCGATGGTTAAAGCTACGGAAAAGCTAATTTTTGCCAATTTTGTTGTTCCATTCACCATTATATGTGTCTATAATGCCTCCTGCAAATTTTCGTCCAATTCTATTTCGGGCCCTGGACCGATGTTTTTGCGTGGGTTATAGACTTATAGTCCACAAACACCGGATTTTTGGATCGATTTTTGATTTTACAAAAAATGTGACCAATAATGCTCGTAGGGAATGTTGGAGTACGATTAGTTGCATGTGGCAATAACAATCTTTCGTATTGATAGATTTACGGTGTATCTATCGCTCAAATCGAGCATGTGCATAATGAACAATATTCGATGGTTTGGGTTACGGAAAGGCTAATTTTTGCCCATTTTCTTGTTCCATTCATCATTATAGGTGTCTAGAATACCTCTTGCCCATTTTCGTCCATTTCCATTTTGGGTACCGAAACAACGTTTTTGCGTGGGTTATAGTCCACAAAAACAAGCTTTTGACTCTTTTTTTTGATTTTTCGGAAAATGTTACCACATTGACCAATAATGCTCTTTAGGGCATATTGTAGTATGATTAGTAGCATGTGGCAATGTGAGTCCTTCGTTTTAAAAGATTTACGATGTATTTATCGCTCAAATCGAGCATGTGCATAATGGACATAATTCGTTGGTTTGGGCTACGGAAAAACTATTTTTTGCAAATTCTCTTGTTCCATTCATCATTATATGTGTTTAGAATGTCTTCCGCCAATTTTCGTCCAATTCCATTTCGGGACCCGAAACGACGTATTTTCGTGGGTTATAGTCCACAAAAATCGGCTTTTTGATCGATTTTTCATTTTCCAGAAAATGTTACCAAACTGACTAATCATGCTCATAGGTAATATTGGAGTACGATTAGTAGCATGTGGCAACTGCAATCCTTAGTCTTGATAGATTTACGGTGTATTTATCGCTCAAATCGAGCATGTGCATAATGGACAAAATTCGTTGGTTTGTGCTAATGAAAGGCTAATTTATGCAAATTCTCTTGTTCCATTCATCATTATATGTGTTTAGAATGCCTCCTGCCAATTTTCGTCCAATTTCATTTCAGGGCCCGAAACAACGTTTTTTCGTAGGTTATAGTCCACAAAAACCGACTTTTTAGGGCGATTTTTGATTTTCCAAAAAATGTTACCACATTGACCAATAATGCTCTTAGGGCATATTGGAGTCCAATTAGTAGCATGTCGCAATGTCAATCTTTCGTATTGATAGATTTACGGTGTATTTATCGCTCAAATCGAGTATGTGTATAATGGACAAAATTCTATGGTTTTGGCTACGGAAAGGCTAATATTTGCCAATTTTCTTGTTCCATTCACCATAATATGTGTCTAGAATGCCTCTTGCCAATTTTATTGTTCCATTCACCATTATATGTGACTAGAATGTCTCTTGCCAATTTTTGTCCAATTCTATTTCTGGCCCCGGAACGACGTTTTTGCGTAGGTTATAGTCCACAAAACAGACTTTTTGGGTCGATTTTTGATTTTTCGGAAAATGTTACCACATTGACCAATAATGCTCGTAGGGCATATTGGAGTACAATTAGTAGCATGTGGCAATGTCAATCCTTCGTTTTGATAGATTTACGGTGTATTTACCGCTCAAATCGATCATGTGCATAATGGACAAAATTGGATGGTTATGGCTATGGAAAGGCAAATTTTTGCCAATTCTCATTTTCAAGTCATCATTATATGTGTCTAGAATGCCTCTTGCTAATTTTCGTCCAATTCCATTTCGGGGCCCGAAACGACGTTTTTGCGTGAGTTATAGTCCACAAAAACCGGCTTTTTGGGTCGATTTTTGTTTTTCCGGAAAATATTACCACATTGACCAATCATGCTCGTAGGTCATATTGGAATACTATTAGTAGCATATGGCAATGTCAAATCCTTAGTCTAGATAGATTTACGGTGTATTTATCACTCAAATAGAGCATGTGCATAATGGAAAAAATTTCGATGGTTTAAGCTATAGAAAAGCTAATTTTTGCCAATTTTCTTGTTCCATTCACCATTATATGTGTCTATAATGCCTCCTGTCAATTTCGTCCAATTCTATTTCGGGCCCTGGACCGATGTTTTTGCGTGGGTTATAGGCTTATAGTCCACAAACACCGGATTTTTGGATCGATTTTTGATTTTACGAAAAATGTGACCAATAATGCTCGTAGGGAATGTTGGAGTACGATTAGTTGCATGTGGCAATGACAATCTTTCGTATTGATAGATTTACGGTATATTTATCGCTCAAATCGAGTATGTGCATAATTGACAAAATTCGATGGTTTTGGCTACGGAAAAGCTAATTTTTGCCAATTCTCTTGTTCCATTCATCATTATATGTGTCTAGAATGCCTCCTACCAATTTTCGTCCAATTCCATTTCGGGGCCCAGAACGACGTTTTTCCGTTGGTTATAGTCCACAAAAACCGGCTTTTTGGGTCGATATTTTTTTTCGGAAAATATTACCAAAGTGACTAATCATGCTCGTAGGGCATATAAGAATACAATTAGTAGCATGTGTCAATGTCAATCATTCGTATTGATAGATTTACGGTATAATTATCGCTCAAATCGAGCATGTGCACAATGTACAAAATTCGACGGTTTGGGCTACGGAAAGGCTAATTTTTGCCCATTTTCTTGTTACATTAACCATTATATGTGTCTAGAATGCCTCTTACCCATTTCGTCGATTTCCATTTCGGGAACCGAAACGACGTTTTTGCGTGGGTTATAGTCCACAAAAACCGGCTTTTTAAGTCGTTCTTTTATTTTTCGTAAAATGTTACCACATTGACCAATAATGCTCGTAGGGCATATTGTAGTACGATTAGTAGCATGTGGCAACGTTAATAATTCGTATTGATAGATTTGCGGTGTATTTTTCGCTCATATCGAGGATGTGCATAATGGACAAAATTCGATTGTTTTGGTTACGGAAAGGCTAATTTTGGCTAATTTTCTTGTTCCATTCACCATTATATGTGTCTAGAATGCCTCTTGCCAATTTTCGTCCAATTCCATTTCGGGACCCGAAACGACGTTTTTGCGTAGATTATTGTCCACAAAAACTGGCTTTTTGGGTCGATTTTCTTTTTTCCGAAAAATGTTACCAAAGTGACCAATCATGCTCGTAGGGCATATTGGAATACAATTAGTAGCATGTGGCAATGCCAATCCTTAGTTTTTATAGATTTACGGTGTATTTATCGCTCAAATCGATCATGTGCATAATGGACAAAATTTGTTGGTTTGGGCTACGGAAAGGCTAATTTTGCCAATTCTCTTGTTCCATTCATCATTATATGTGTTTAGAATACCTTCTGCCAATTTTCGTCCAATTCCATTTCGGGGCCCGAAACGACTTTTTGCGTGGGTTATAGACTTATAGTCCACAAAAATCGGATTTTTGGGTTGACTTTTTAATTTCAAAAAAATGTAACCACATTGACAATAATGATCGTAGGGCATATTGG
>CAAKMY010061204.1:0-16215 GCA_901111285.1 Corrigiola litoralis
AAATAATCCTTGCAAGTTATACTACGAATGTGATGATTGTGGTGCATTTCAATGGTGCAAACTGAAGAATCAAGAGTGGAGCAACAACAACAATGGTTATGGTGTCACATCAACTTCTACCCCCATTGAAGAACACAACATAACAAGAGGCATAGATGGTGACTTGAGGAAGATAGTTTATGAGCAAGGGGTGATTATTGCTGAAATAAGGAAGAAAATGGAGGAACAATCCCACATTATGCACACTTTTTCAAAATAGGCTTACTAATGTATATGCTCCTTCTATTTGTTGTTCTGAAATGAAGAATCAAGGAACTGAATGTAATGCTTTAGTAATGTAATGCAACAATTTTTATGAATAACAAGTCAGTTTCAAAAAACCACAAAGTGTATGATCATCTATTTAAATGACTGTTTTATAGCAAAAGTGTATGATCATCAAATGTGATCCTAGACCTAAGACTATCATTAAACCATGTACAGGACTAAACTACATCACTTCACAATAAACACCATATTGAGGCCTCAAAGAGTCCAAAAAACTACCATGTACATACCTAAAACATATCCAAAAAGACGCAACCACTAAACAGGCCTAAAACAGATAAAAAAAAATCACCATGTATAGACCTAAACTACATCACAAAACTAGCAAAAAACACCATGTACAGTCACCTGGATTACTTGGTACCAGATTCAGGAATTTTCTTGGACTTTTTGGCAGCAGCAGTTGTCTTTATCCTCTTTCCTACAGAAGCAGTAGCAACATTTGTCTTTCACTTCTTTCCTTGTGAAGCAGATGGAGAGGCAACTCCTGTTCCACTTTTCCTAGCCCCATCAGTTGCATTTCCATCAGCCCCAGCTCTAGAAGCAATATCAACAGTACTTGGACCCCATTTGGCAGCTCTGGTCGATTGGTCCTAGAAGCAACTCCATTTTTCTTCTTTTCATTTTTCCGAGCCCCATTTTTGTCAGTGCTATGAGCTCCATCACTTGCATGTCTATTAGCCCCAGCCTCAGAAGCAGAAGCAGCAGCAGCTGCAGCAGCTGAAGCAGAGACAACAGCAACTAAAGCAGAGACAACAGCAGTTGAAGCAGAGGCAGCAGCAGCAGTTGAACCAGAGGCAACAGTAGGAGTAGTTGAACCAGAGGCAGCAGCAGCAGCACCAGTTGAACCAGAGGCACCAGCAACATCAGTTGAACTAGAGGCAGCAACAACATCAATTGAAGCAGAGGCAGTAGTAGCAGCATCAACTTCCTTTTCTTTAGTAGTTAGACCCCCTTTGCACCCCCTTATGTTATGGCCAAAAGCTTTGCACAAAGAACATTGATTTATTGTTTATATTCTTTTCTTCCCTTGTTTCATCTCATGAGCCTTCCTCTTTCTTTGTCTTATTGGCCTACCTAGGCCTCTCTCAAGAATAGGCAACACAACAGAAAAATCATAGGTTTTCCATTGGCTTCTATCAGGCATTGGATGCATGTGTTGGTCATAATTTAGATTATACAATAAGCTACTGTTGTAGGCATGAACATATGCATGTGGTTGCTCATTGATTCTATAGATGGCTCTACATGCATAATTGCAAGTAATTCCAGAAATCTGCCATGCCCCCACACAAACAAGTGCTTTCACCTGAATTGACTAGAAATGAGGTATGTCCATCTTGTACCTCAAACTCCCCACCCCTAGCTCTAATTGCCTTACATGTCCTTGAGTGTTTGCAGTTATTGTCAAGCACATTTTTTGCATAAGGGGTTAAGTCATAAACTTCCATTTCCCTAACCAATTCACCCCTCTCAGCATACTTTTCAAGGTAATATGTTCTTATTCCTGCAGAAGATATCATAATACATAAGTGCACCTGGTACCCCTGAATTGCAACACATTAGGCAAATGCATAAGTGAAGGCAAAAGAAAATACCTTCTAGCATAGGCAACACTGGTAAGATTCTGAGGTCATTGCACTTCTTTGCTAGTAAATAGCAACCATGTATTCAAGGTAATCAAGCCACCACTTGGTACATACATCCTTCCATTTTTGTACACCTTGTCCAACTGGTTGGCTCCAACTGCTTCACCTTCTCTCTCACCATCTTGTTGCAGTCCAACATCAAATGGGTGTTGGCTTTGCTCACATTGTATCTCCTGATCTATCAAATCATCAGACTCATAACTCTGACTACTATCAATGCTACTCCCCACATAGTCATCATCAAAACTGGCATCAGAACCATCAGAAGCATCAGACTCATAATCCACATCATTGTTAAGCCTAACTGTGCTATTTCTCTTTGGTCTTTCTTCAACCTCTGGTGATACCTCTTCTCCTTTGACTTGCTGACTTCTTGGAACATATACCCCTTTTCTTTTGGCACTTGTCTTAGGTATTTTCCTGTCTGTTTTTTGTGTAGCAGGAGTTGTGTTTGTTTTGGTGGAGCTGGTGGTAGTTGATGTTGTTTGTGGTTCAGTGTTAGGGTGTGAGAATCGAGTAGCAGTAGGACATGACCTTGCAGATTTTTTTTTTTTTTTTGGGGGCTGTGGAATTATCATAAGAAGAGGGAGCTGTGGGGTTATCTTCACATGGAGGATCATCTTCATTTGCAAGATTAGGCTCTTGTATCTCAGGAACTGGTGTATCTTTGCAAATGTCTTGTGACTCTTGACTTGCATCAAACACCCTAATGTAGTCAGCCTCATTATTATCACCATTGATGACTGACATCTCTATGATTATGGGTTGTGGAATGTCAGTCTCATCAATCTCATCTTCCATTCTCATCAGTTCCTTCTCTTCTATCCTTCTCCTTTACTCCTCTTCTATCCTTCTCCTTTCCTCCTCTGTCATCCTCTCCCTTTCCCTCTGCTCTTCTTCTTTCCTCAACCTCTGCTCCTGTAATTTATTTTGAGTCCTCTTTAACAATGAAACCAACTTAAAAATTGTCAATGGTTTTAGGGTTTCCTCAATTCAAACATTAATTGTTTCTCCTCCACGTACACTAGCAAGCATATTCATCAAGAAACCATCACTTTTGATATCAACCTTCCATTTCCCATGACCCCTTTTATAGTGTAAATCATACACCTCAGGAATTAGAACATCATGTTTCAAAACTACATCCCCAAGCTCACTAATCACATCTATTAATTGTATTCGATCAACATCTTTATCATGTAATCGAATCTCTTCTGTTCATAATGAAAAAGCAATCACACCATATCTTCCATCTATTACATAAGAAAAGCAACTTAATATAAACAAATGATTCCCAAATATAAAAACCATAAGTAACACATTCAAATTGATTAAACAAATACTCATCTTTCCAACAAATAGTATTCAAATAGAAAGACACCAACTTTTCATACAAAATTACATAAAGAAATATAGACTAATCAAACAAGTTTTTCATGTAAAAAGTCAAACAAAATGACCCCACACACATCTCAAAATACATGCACTTGATTAATTTATTCAAACATGCAATTAAGTAAATGGGAACTTACCTTTGATCAAAATAAACCACCAACAAAGCTTCAAAAACCTCTACTGCTGCTGCTATCTTCTTTCAGTTAGAAAAGAATATAAAAAAATCTTGATCAATTTATTGTGTTTTGTGTTTTCAAAAAAAATTTGAGAGTGAGAGAGCGATGTTGATGATGATGAACGATTTTTGATTTGGGACAAAAGAATGATTAGGGTGGTTACTGTTGAGTGTTTCGAGAAGTTGCTATTGAGAAAGGGAATGAAGGGTCAGCCTTTTAGGCGCCAACGTGCAAAAAAAAAAAAAAAGGGGGGGGGGGTACCATGTGCATTAGGTGAAAGTTGAGGGGTACCAGGTACACTATTCTTCTAGTGCCACGTCATAAACACAGGAAAAATGGTTACAAAAAAGTTTTTTTTTTTTTTGAAAATTATTTTCCAGAATTTTTTTTTTATTTTAATTTTTTTATTAAACAATTATTATTTTATTGCCACATCATCATGAATAGTAACCAACAACCGCCAAATTGTAACTAACTAACGGGGGTTTAACAACCGTTTATGGTAGGGGTACCGAAAATCCAAGTTCAAATGTTCAGGGGTACTATGTGCTTAAAGTTAAAAGTAGGGGTACCACGTGTATTAAGTCAAACTTCAGGGGTACCACATGAATTTTCCGTTTTTTTAGAGATAGAAAATATATAAGTAAATGTGCTACTATAATACTACTTAATCCATCAATAACAGTAAGTAAAGAGGTTAATTTATACACAAAAATAAAAAATGACATTTAACCTAACATTTTGGAAGTTTTGAGTTTTTTTTTGGGATTTTCTCTATAGTACCCCTGTGGTTTAGTGAAAAATCTAAAATACCCCTCTGTTTTTCGTAAAATCCAGAATGCCCCTCAGGTTGATGTTTCCTATCTAAAATACCCTTACTACTGACGGACGTTACAATCTCTGATATTTGACGTTAGTTAGTTGCCTCACCTTTCATTACCCTTTCATTTGTTATCACTAATCAGGTTTAACTATTAGAAGTACACACTCATTGATTAACTGTCAACTACTTTTCCCCCTGTTTTACTAGCCTCCCTTTTTAGCTAACTTTTTCCTCCTCTTTTCTCTCTCTACTGTTCTCTGTTCCATATCTCTTTTCCCTTAATGGCTTCTTCATCATCTTCTTCCTCTTTCAATTCTTTCATTAAAGACTTACTTGAAAGCTTGCAATACGAGCCAAAAAAATGCCAACGCTGTAAGAAAAAAATTAGATCTAAGGGTCTCTGAGTCTGCAAATAATCCTCGCAAGTTGTACTTCAAATGCAATGAATGTGATTATTTTGGTTGGGCAATCCCTACTTTGAGTGAAGATGGATGATCTGAAATCGAAATAGGGTGGAGTGGGCAAAAAGGTGGAGGAGTTGTCCAACCAACAAGCATTGGGGTTCAAGATTCTGGGATTTCTGATTGTTATGGTTGTTATTGTAGTGATAGTTAAGATTTAGGGTGAAAATGTAGTCAAAAAACCATGTATTGGGGCTTATGGTAATATGACAATATGAGTTGTAATGTTACCTATTATGAATGAAGATTCTGAATTATGGGAATATAATCATGAGTAAGATCTGCAGTTTTCATTTTGCCTTTTCAATTTTTTGCAATCAGTCAAATAATAGAGTGAATAGAGTAGTATGTCTGACATAATCAACCATTTCTCTAATATACCCCTCTAACTTATGTCTGCCATAAACAAGTGGCAAGTGGCATTACACCATACATTTCATAGATAAGTGTCATTACAACACAAAATTCATAAATAAGAGGCACTACAACATAAATGTCACCCACCCATTGCTGCAGAAAATCATAAATGTCACCCATAAATTGTTTTCAATACACCATAAATATTACCCATAAAAACCTGGCATTGCACAAAAGGTTCCATGGTCTAGTCAAAAGCACAAAAACTATCCAAGATACCAACATAATACACCAATAAATAGCCTAAAAAGCAGCATCTCTAGTCTTTCTTTGGTTTCTTTGCAGTTCTGCCCTTGAAGTTGCCCTTCCTTTTTGTTGTGGCTTGAGAAGCTGTGGCTGATGTGGCTTAGGAAGCTCTCTCATGAGTTGTTTGTGAACCTTCTTTGGAGCTTTGACCAGTTTCCAATCTTTTTCTTTGAGTTATAGGCCCACCCATACAAGTTTTCTTGTTATGGCCAAAATGACCACATTTCTTACACTTGACGGTTGTTGATCTTTTCCCTTTTTTCCTTTCACCCTTCTCTCTTCTCCTGTTCCTGGGGGGCCTGCCGCTTGTTCTTTTGATAGGGGGTGGCTGGATATGTTGAGTATCCATTTCTAGCCAATGTTCTGGCTCAGTTATGGGGTGCACTGGAAGCTCATAAGTCGCTTTGTAGGCAGCAACTGAATAGTAGGGACTGTAGAAAGCCACAGGATCTGATCTGATGTGATGAATCACTCTAATAGCATGTCGGCATGGTATTCCTGTGATCTTTCAATAGCCACACAAACAAGTTCTAGCTTTAAGGTCCACAGGAAATGTGGTTGATCCCTCTCTAACTTCATATTCACCCCTGGTACTAGCATATATATTACACAGAACCTAGACTCCTCATTTCTGGCTTCTAATTGTTTCTTGGCATAAGGAGTAAGATCTGTCACAACCCAATCATCTGCTTGAAACTTTCTTTTTGACAGTCTAATCATGATGCTCCTCCTAATCCCTACAAAAAATCAGCAAGTAATAGGTCATATCACCACAACTTCACCATTTTAGAAGTGAGTATAGTCAGCACAAAGAGTGATAGAGGAAGGTTACCTTACATCAAAGTCAAAATTGGTTTTAGCCTATCTAACCCAAGTATTAAATTGAATGATTAAGTGAAGTTATTGGTGTTATCAGCACAACACAGAGAAGGATCAAATGTGAATCTGGCCCACAACTTGGGATCAATGGCCTTCAAATATTGATATGCCTCTACATTCAGGTTCTTCATCTTTTTCATTGCCTTTTTGAAACCCCATTCAGACCAAGCATCAGCTGCTTGCCAAAAATATGCCTCATAGTAAGGTCCTGAAAATGTTCCCTGTATTTATGACATATTAGTATAGTCTAAAGACCAATGAATAGAATAAAAAAGTAAAACAGTAGAAATGGTAGCTTACATGGAAATTTTTGAACAGGTGTCTACATCAAATCCTTCTACTAGCTTTTGGAAACACCTCTGAAATGGCTGACTCAACACCCTGCATCAAAACAGACAAGCAAATTAGTTATCTAAAATACCCCTCAGTTTTTCTTTTTATCTAAAATTCCCCTTATTTTTATTTCAACTTATCTAAAGTACCCCTCAATTTTATTTCAACTTATCTAAAATACCCCTCTGTTTTACCTTCATTCTGTCACTTATAAATGTCCAGTCTTCTCTTCCACTGTCCCTCAGAACAAATTTCAAGCAGTTGAAGAAATACAACCATGCATCAGTTGACTCCTCAGACACAATAGCAACAACAATAGGAAACAATTCTTTGTTGGCATCCAAAGTAACTGCAGAAAGGAGCATCCCATTATAGTGGCCCTTCAAGAAGCATCCATCCACTCCAAGTAGAGGCTTACATCCCTTAATGAAGCCTTTGTACTGATCTTCAAAAGAAATGAACATCCTTCTAAAAGTTGGAGGTTTTTCTGGGCCATCCAAATTTCTCCAATGATGAATGCATAGGAGTTTGGGTTGGTTGACTTCACCATATTAATGTAGCCTGGTAGCTGATTGAAAGAAAGATCATGCACTCCATCAATGGTATCTTTTCCCTTGCTTTTCACTTTGTATATGTTTGATGATGCTACCTTCACCCTGTACCTCTGAAAAATTATCTCAGACAATGATTTTGCAGGAATCTCTGGAAAAGCTCTAATATCATCCATGAACTTCTCACATAGCCATTCAACATTAGCAGCAGGAATCCAGTCCAACCTATCACATTTGTGCTGAGGTTGCAGTGTTTTGATTGCCCAAGTAATCCCATCAGGGATCCTGGATGCATGAATCCTCCATTGATAGCCATCTTGAACACATTCAGTAGTGTGTCTCTTCTTATCAGATCTGACTGCCATGATATCAACCCCTTCTTGAACACAAAAGTCTCTCAAAACCCCTAAGTGTTGGCTCTTATCCAGGAATATCATCCACACCCTAAGTTTAACCTGTCAAAACCCGTTGTCCTCATATATGTCTCCATTTTTGTAGACCTTATCAAAATAGCTAGCCTCATCCTCATCCTCATCATCATCATGAGTCCAATGTTGACTTTAATTGGGATCATATGAGTCCTCCTCCTCATGAATGTCATGTTCCTCCTCATCTACTAAACTCACATCATCATCAGATGAATCAGAATCCAGCAAAGTCACATCATCATCATCATCATCTAGGCTGAGATCATCTTCATCATCCTCTTCATCACTCTGATGTATCTCTTGGTTGATGTTCTTTGAAGCTTGGACAACATCATCTCCCTTTGGCCTTTGATGATCTGAAGCTGCCTTTGCTGTTGCCCTAGTCTGTGGAGTATATGATCCAGCTGCCTTTGCTGTTGTCCTCGGGACCTTCTTTTTCCTAACCACGGTAGGTGGCTTAAAAGGTGTAGCACCAGTGGGGGCTGTAGTTGTGGGGGCTGTAGCACTGGGGCCTGCATCATTTGCTGGCATATTTAGAGTTGCATCATTGGGAGCTGCATCATATGGATCTGGCTCATTTGTTGCTGCCTCAGTGTATGTGGATTCCCATTGTGGAATTGGGCCTTCATCATCATCAATTTGTGGGGGTTGAGGTTCTATGGAAGTAGGACCAACCCTCTTTTTTTTGGGGGTCAATTTCTTCTTCTTTTTAGCAGTGTGTTTGACTCTGGTGGATGTCTTATTTTTGAACTGGGAGTTTTCATTACTATCTGTGAAGACTGGGCTATTTGGTGTATGGTCATTTGGGTTAGGGGTGGATTGAAAAGTGGACAGAGTAGAGGTCTCATTAGTTGATGGATCAGGTGGTTCACTGCGGATTGGGGATATGTTCTGAACATTATAAAACATACCATCAATAAATGCAGCACCTTGTTCTGTCGTTTGCCTCTCTGCCTCCATTGCAGCCCTTTCCCTCTCTAACTCTGCCTCCATTTCTCTCCTTCTCTCTACCTCCATTTCTTCTCTTTCTCTCTACCTCCTCAAATCTTCCTACCTATGATTTTCAGCAACTTGTCTCTCCTGGGCTTCTCTAAGTATATTAGCCAGCATCACATTCTCAGAAGGAGAATCACTATCCTCAACAAATAAATTCACATCTCATGTCCTTCTCAGCAAATTTAGCAGCCCTAACAAATCATTGTCATTATTCAATTCCACCAAAACTTTACTCTCAGATGGATAATACTTCATCACAAGATTTTTTGGAGGGAGGATACCTTGTTTCAGGCCCTGTGTGCCAAGGTCCTGTATCAAGTCTAAAATATTGTATTCATCACAGTCCTTCACTTCTATATCATAATTGTCATTCCTATAATTTACGGTTATCCAATACCTCATCCTGAACATGTTCAAATTCAAACTAAATTAGCATTCAAAACACATTTCTGTCCTTTACAAACTCAACAATCAACCATCATCAACCATCATCAACCTTCATCAACCATCATCAACAATCAACAATAACAACCAACAACAACCAACAACAACCAACCAACAACAACAAGCAAGCAACAAACAACAAACAACAAACAACAACAATCATCACCCAATCAACAACAAGCATAACCTACGACAACCATTGTCAATACAACTAAATAACCAAAAACGCTAGTTAAAAACCATTCTTATAATTAACAACTCAATAAACATAATCGCAACTTCAAAACAACCATAAAAATCGACATGCAAATTATAATTAACAATCAAAAAATGAAGTTAACAAATGGTTGTTCATACACAAACAAATGCCTGCATTATCAACTTCAAAAAAATGAAAAAAAAAAGCCCAAACATTTACCTTATAGTAAGTAAAGTTACGCAAGATGAAGAAGTTAGGGTCTGGTTTTTTTCGGATTAATCAGTTAAGGGTCTCCGGGTGATCTAGGTGAAAGTTTGATGGTAACTTCTTTGGGAGATTAAGGGTTTCTATTTGTTCGAATTTTTACAGTGACTGATTAGGAGAGAAGGTGACTACATTAAATGTCCCAACTACCTTACTTTTTCGTCTCCTTAGGTTTTCCTCCGTTTAGTTTCCCGCCCAAGTTGTTAAACCTGATTAGTGAAAACAAATGAAAGGGTAATGAAGGGTGAGGCAACTAACTAACGTCAAACATCAAAGATTATAACGTCCGTCAATAGTAAGGGTATTTTAGATAGGAAACATCCACCTGAGGGGCATTCTGGATTTTACGAAAAACAGAGGGGTATTTTAGTTTTTTTTACTAAACCACAGGGGTACTATAGAGAAAATCCCTTTTTTCACAAAAAAAAAAAACAATTTTTCCGGTCCGGATCGAAATGTGAAAAACCTTACATATGGCCGAAGATTTGGGTGAGAATTAAGTGAGAGTGTGTGTGTGTTTTTTTTTTTTTTGGGATATTTCCTTTTGTGAGTCCATGTTTGAAGAAAAATTTACCCTCGATTTAGGTAGACTCACCTTCTCTCCTTAGGCTAAAGAAAATCTGTCTAGGCAATCGCGAATAATATAGGCCTGATATGTTGTAGCTTCGGCAAACTGGATCAAATTGTCTGCAAAGAAAGGATTGGAAAGGGAAGGCTCATTTCTACTTTCCCCGGCAATGCTCGAGGTTAATATGTGATTTTTCTTTTCTTATTTTTTATTATTATTTTCAGTCATTACACTATGTAAGAAAAAAGCGTTTTTTTGTTAAAAACTACCTAGAAGTTTTAAAAACTTGTGAACAACTACCTAATATAAAATTTTTTGTCAACAACTACCTAAAGACTAACTTTTTTTGTTAAAACCTACCAAATCCCAAATTCCGTCATCAATTAACACTTTCCATCCACTAAAGTGCGCGTGCTTGGCACATGTGAACAAAACTAAACTCCCCAGCACCCTTTCCTTCCTTTTTCTTCCCGTTGATGACACCACCCCTTCACTTCTTATTTCCCTGTTTTTCTTTTTTCAAATGTCCTCCATAACTCCATTAACCTACCCTTTCTCTTTCCTCTTTAATCCATCAAACAACTGTGCTCTGCAATAAAAGGTGACATATTCTGCAAAAAGGAAGGGAATCTATAAAGGGTCTGTGATAAAAAGCTTCTTGACAGTGAACAAACATGGTAAGTACAAAGACCCTAATAATTATTTAATTAAGATATTTGTAAATCGTAATTAACCATAACCCTAAGTAATTAGTGTGTAATCGTAATTTTAAATTGCAAGTGGATTTATAAACCTAATTATTATAGCATTGTTTATGGATTAAGACTTCGATTATAGCCACTAATTAAATATTGGATTTTTACTTGGTTATATGGACTAAATTAGTTTACTTTTACAAGTCTCAATTATTAATGTGTTACTCTGATCAATGATATGATAAACTCATCAGTTTTGAAAGTTTTGTTAGTGTGCTAAAGGAATTAAATATTGCTATGAGGCTTATATTAGTACTTTAATTTGACAACAAGTTCTATGCTAATTGTTTATTGCTTATTAGATTTGTACTTGTAATGCTGATTGTTTATTGATTGTTATAGTTGTAGTTGTAATTGGCTAACTTTTTGAGTGATGCACCATGATTTTTGCACTATAATTGCACTACAATTGATAAATGTTATAGGTGACTGGTGACTTTCGAATTTGGACTGATGTGATATTTGTGACAAATAAGAAGAAGAAGAAGATTGAATATGGGGGGGGGGGGTGCTACATTTGAGGCCAAAGTTGTATGATGTTAGCTACCAAAGCATTGTGAATGTATTGGTACATGAGTTTAGGTACACTAATATAGGCACATTTTGGTTTAGGAAGCATGGATTGAGTTTGTATGCTGGTAAAACCAAATTTGATGTAAATACTGACATACAACAACTGATGGCATCTAAGGACAAGGTTGGATGGGTGAACATTTAATGGTACATGAAGATGGAGAAGAAGACACCTCATATGGCCCACCACTCTCTGGCCCACAAGAACAAATATACTACCCTGGGTCACATGTAGATCTTCTAGACCTCAAAAAGAGGCCAAACCCTACCCCAAATACCACTGCTTCTCATAACTCCTCTCAGCCTCCAACAACTACCTCTGATCCTCAAAGCCATCACTCAAATTACACACATACTTTCAGGTGTAAAAGACCAAACCAAATACTGTCAAATGCTCTTGATGAAGGAATTGATGAATTAGAAAGTGAGATTGGTCTGGAATCTGATGCTTATGTTGATGATGATGATGATTCTGATGCTCATGATTCTTATGTGTTGTTGAGTGAAGGGGATTATGATGATATTGATGATGATGATCTCTTTGCTGATAATGTGGATGCTGATACTATAGATACTGTGGAAAAGAGTCTAGGGTGTACTACTTTAGATCCAAGTAAAAAGTGAGCTAGATCTAGAGGAAAATGATGAGGAGCTGATACAAGAAGAGGTTGACTTGCCTTTTGATGAGTCTGATTTGGAAAGCAACAAAGAATATGATGATGAAGATGACCACTATGCAGTGTTCAATCCCCAAACAGATTTCAAGAGAAAGATCAATCTCACTCTTGGCTTGAAGTTCCCTACAAACATATGCTTAAGAAAGGCTATAAGGCATCATAGTATTTAGAATGGCTATGACTATTACCTCCTCCACAATGGAGCCAAGAGAGTGAGTGTGTATTGCAAACACAGGTGCTTCTGTGAATGGGTGAAAGAAAGAGCAAATCTTAGTGAGTGTAAGTGTCAGACAAATGCAAATGGAGAGCTAATACAAGGGAATAAGAAGAGAAGAAAGTGCAGGTTCAAGGTTTATTCAGAAAAGCTGAAAGAAGAGGAAACTTTCCAAATTAAAAGCTTAAGGCTTGAGCACAACTGTGGGTGGAATGATGTGAACTCAAAGGTGACATCAAGCTACTTGGCTGAGAGATATTTAGAAAAGTTCAGGATTAATCCTAACTGGAAGATTGCTCTATTTCAGAAGACTATCAAAGTTGATTTGGGGGTTGAAGTCAAGTACTACAAAGCATACTATGCTAGGAAAATTGCTCTAGATATGATCTTTGGCAATTCAGCTGATCAATACCATAGGGTATGGGACTATGCTCTGACTTTAAGGGAGCATAAGCTGGAAGTTCATGCATTGTCACTCTTGGTGATGTTGATACTCCAACCCCATTTTTCAAGAGAATGTATGTGTGCTTACAAGCATGCAAAGAGGGCTTCATGGCTGGGTGCAGGCCAATTCTTGGTGTTGATGGGTGTAACATGAAGGGCTCTTATCCTAGAATGTTACTTTGTGCTGTAGGGAAAGATGGGAATAGCAACTTATTTCCAGTTGCTTGGGCTGTTGTTGAAGTAGAAAACACAGAGACATGGTCTTGGTTTTTGGAGCTCCTTGTTTTCGATCTTGGCTCAGTTGTTGCAAATATCACCTTCATCACAGAAAAAGAAGATGCAAATGTAGCTTTTATGTCTGATAGGCAAAAGATGAGTCCTAATGGCTGCAAACATGTCATTTATGTTCCCTTGCTTACATTACATATTGCTTACTAATTCTGTTTTTGCTATTTTGTGACAGGGTTTGTTAGAGGCCTTTAAAAAATTTGTTCATAATGCTGAGATTAGGTATTGCTGCAGACACATTTGGGCCAACTTCAAGCTAAAGTTTTCAGGGGAGCATTATAGGCAATTATTCTGGAAAGCAGCAAGAGCCTACACCAAGGTAAGTTGATTTTCAACCTTCTTTTATTTGAACCTAGATAAGTGTTTGTTAATTGATTACTTATCTGAACCAGTGTTTGTTAATTTATTACTTATCTGAACCTATTTGTATTGCTTACATGCTGATTTTGATGTGCACATGGAGGAGGTAAAGGCATTGTCTGTTGATGCATACAAGTATTTAGATGCCATCCCCACAAAGTACTGGTGTAGGCATGGTTTTAGCATCAAGCAAAATCTGCAATGCTTTTGAATAATTGTTGTGAGAGTTTTAACCATGTCTTACAGGATGCTAGGGATAAACCTATCCTCAGTTTGATGGAATGGATAAGGAGGTATGCAATGAAGAGAATGCATGCCAAAAGGATAGGGGCTGATAAGTTAGAGGGGAATGTGATGCCTGCTGCTTTGAAACAACTAGAGTTGTCTGCCAAAGATGCTAGGAACTGTAATGTGATACAATCTGGTCTGAATGATTTTGAGGTTGACCACTTCTATGATAGTTATGTGGTTAAGTTAGAGGATAGAACTTGTGGTTGCTTTAAATGAGACCTTACTGAAATACCTTTCACCCATGCTTTTGCTTGCATTATGAAGAAAAGGCTAGACCCTCTAGACTTTGTCCATGATTCTTACAATAAGGCTACCTACATGAAGGTATATGCCCCTATGATTCACCCTTTACCAGGCATCAAACACTGGCAAACCACCATAGACCACCCACAACAAACCCCTCCACCATATTGGAAAATGCCAGGTAGGCCATCATTGAAGAAGAGAAGGAAAGAGCCAGGAGAGCAACAAGAAAGACAGTTAGTTAAGAGGCAAAAGAAGGAGAACAAGTGCAGTAATTGTGGGCAACTTGGCCACAATAAAAAAGAGGTGCAAGGGCCAACCTTTGCCACCAGTGCCAAGACAGCAAAAGTCCAAAGGTGGCAGACCTCAAGGAGTGGGAGCAACCAGTGGCAGCAGGGGCAAGCAAAGACAATCGATGGCAGCAGGGGCAAGCAGAGACAATCAGGGGCAGCAAGGGCATGATGAGAGACTTAGCTAAGCAAGTCAGCCACCAAATAGTCAAGCTCATTAGATGATATTTTGGTGATTGTTAGCATTAGATAGCATTTTGGTGTATGACATTTCTAATGCTAGCATTTTGGTAAACAATTGCTTTTAATTCGGATGTTATGTAATACCTCTTTCATGTATGACAATTCTGATTTGGTGTTGAAATGAAAAATTTTCATTGCAATTTAATTTCATTCAATATGCCAATGAAAATGGCAGTGTTACATGATAAGTAGCTCATGACTTCACATTAAAGGAGCTTTTTTAATAGCTCATGAGCATATAGTTCTACTTACATAACAAGAAAATAGAAAAACGCAACACATAACACTACAATGAAGCACTTCTTCATTAAAGCTTCCCTTTCCTTCAACATCTTCACTTCCTTTTACAAATCTTTGCATTTCACCCTTATCTTCAAGATTTCAGTATCACCCTTTTTGTTCTTTTCATGTAAAACAACCCCCTCAGTCTTCAAATCATCCACCTTGGCTTTAAGAATGCTTACTTCAATGTTGAGCATTTTCTTCTCTACTACTAGTTGATTAATGATATCCCTTTGCCATTCAGTCATGAATTTGTCAATCCACTCAAAGAATGAGCACCCACGCCTCTCTGTTTCTCTATCAATGAACTTGCAAGCCATGAATCTCCTCCCCGTATTCTCAAATGTCCAAGCTCACTACAAGAAAAAGGGTTTTGGAGCACGACCTTCGTTTAGATGGGCAACGAATATAAGGGTCGTGGCACAATTTAAAATCTTTGGGTGACGAAAAGCTAAGTCGTAGCCCAACCTCAAACTAAGGCGACGAGTATTGTTTCTATCGCCCAATGCGTGTCTTGGGCAACGAATACATCTTATCGTTGCCCTTATTGAATCAATCGGGACACGACATGTTTTTGTTGCATTTGACTGTAGGTTTTGGGCGACAACTTGACTCAATTCGTTGTCTTAGAGTTCTATATTGGGCAACAACTTCACTATTTCGTCGCCCAAATCCGAAAAACAAAAGGCGCAAAAAATTGGCTCCCATAAGAGCTGGAAAGCTTGAAGGCGATTTGTTTGGCCGTTGCTCAAAAGTTTATAGATAGAGAAGGTTTGAAATCATTTTGGGGAGCAAGGGTTTGAAAAGGCCATTGTTTATTTTTTATTTTTTAAAAGGAAGCCCAAAACCTATCAATAGCAAAACCCCTTATACTTGTCTTGTTTTTCATTTCCTCCTATCAGATCCTGCCTTCACCCTCTCTAAGCACCATATTTTTGGTCACTTAAGTCCACCCTCCCCCAAACAAAATGTTCCTACTGCCATTTCCTCTCCCTCCTCTTCACCCAAAAGGTTATATCACTTTCCCCAATTTCTAGGGTTTTCATTTTTTTTTTTTTTGTTTTCAATATCTCATTATCTAAGTTGGGGTTTTCTATTTCGATCTTTTAATTATAGTGTTTTCGATAGTCGGACTCGTAGGATCCTTCTCCAAGCTCACCTTCATTGCTACTCACAACATCACCGTCAGATCTACTTTATTTCGGTAATTCCTTTTCCTTTTTATTTTTTCTTATATTTTTTCTGTTCATGTTGTGGGTCAGATCTTTTGAGTTATGCCTATTAAAATTAACTTTTTCATAGGTTCAATTTTTCAATGTTTGTTTGTTTGTTTAATAGCTTGATTATTTTATAATTATCATGTATGTTTTAATGTATTGTGTTGGGTTTTTTTGGGGGG